>JAWQRP010005283.1:0-10853 GCA_033557875.1 Quadriops clusia
GTTATAAACGACAATACAACTTCTACAAGAGTGAAAAGTTATATAAAGTTTGCCAAATTATTTCGTAAGATGCAAAATTGTCTTATAAGGGATATTAAGATTACCATTATAAATAAAAATTGTTATACAGAAATAACAGCAGGATACCTATCAAACTCAAAATGGTTTTATAAATGTGTTAAGATATACTTTAATATAACCTTTGTAACCTCTTGGGTGTATAAATGTTGTATAAGGGTCGAATAAACGTTTTCAAGACATTTTTATAAAACTTCTGGTTTATTAAATTGTCGAGAAAACGTTTTTTGTAACTATTTGTGCTACTTGGGAGATTTATAAATAAAAATAGAAATAAATCAGAACCAAGAAAACCAGTAAAAAGAAAGAACAGAGTAAAAGCACAACAAGAATTAAGAGCAGAAAAGGGTCAGTTTATGAAAAAAATGTTGAAGAAACGAGAAAAGTAGATGGCAAAAATGACACTGATTGCATTTAAACGCATAAGAACATTAATATCTTAATATATAATCGAAACTAAAATGTTCACACGTGCGAGAGTACAAGACTGCCATTGCTATTTTGTAACAACGCCTATTCTATACTTATGATTTGGCGTGAACAAACAATCTATATAACAAACAGTTAAGGTTCCTTTAGACAGTTCACTATTAATCATCACCCCGAATGATTCACATAATGTGAATGGCAAATGAACTGTGTAAGCAGCAAATCGTCCGGGATGATCATCAAAAGTGAACCGTCTAAATTCTCCTTTACCTTTGTTGAACTAAATAAATCATTATAATTACATAACAAAAAGAAAAAATATTTAAACAGTTAAGAAAATAATATCCAAATACATTGATCAGTCTTATTTGCAAAGAATTATTTCATAGTTTTGCATTTCAAAAAAAAGTAGAATTACGACTTCCATTAATTCTCTTATAAAATTAAGAGACATCACATCACATCGCATGTGGGGGGACATTAGTGCATATACAAAGACAATGCAGTGAATTCTTTTATTAAAGGCACGTGGCTGAAATTTAGGACACATGGCAGCAACACGTGATTTCCTATTTGTCCCGATGCTATAGACAAATGAGGAAATCTAGGAAAATTCTTGAAAAACCCGTTGTTTTATCCAAATGTCTAATTTAATCGAAATATATTTTCTTGAGAGTAATTTGGGGTATTTATTGAGTATATTAGATTTTTCTAAATAAAGTTTAGAGACTATGATTTAATTCGGATAGTCTTCATAATACTATTTTCAGCAACTGAGATAAAAATATTAATAAACAAAAAAATTGTTAATACCTACTGATATTAATTTAATATTTAGTACAGATATTTCGCACAATTATATAATTTAGTTTACCTTAAATTTCCATTAAAACAAAAAATTAATATAAAGCTTTATATAGAGGAATGGGTACTTGCGCTAGTGTGGAAAGTCACGCTGGGATAATATCGATCCCTAAACCTAACAAAACTCCTGAAGAAGTTAAATCTTATAGACCGATCAGCTTACTCCCTACATTGTGCAAAGTCCCAGAGAATGTAGTGTTTATACACATAATGTTGAACCTTCACCAGTTTTACAGAGATAATCTAATTCACTTGTTAGTTTATCTAAACTTTAGACTCCAAAGTCTTGACAATTCTGTATATGTCTTAATTACTACTTTCTTGACTAGCTTAGCTAAATTTTATTATGTTCATTATACGTTCAATAATTGTAGGTTTCGAAAAATTCTAAAATATTTGACACGTCTTAGTTGACTTGACAACATAATTTAAAAATTACTATCCCAAAATCTACTAAATTTAGGAAGGAAAAATAGATATCATCGAAAAGGTCTTGATTTAAGAAATACAATTTTAGAAATTTGTTGTTCTGTACAAATACATATATGTATACTTAAAGGTATTTTCCACGGCATGCATAACTTTCAACATTTTAATATTCATTAATACATATTCCATGCAAGCAGAATATTTAATTCGCTTCTTCTGAAAGAAATGTAAATGTAT
Organism: Quadriops clusia; assembly: GCA_033557875.1. NCBI lineage: Eukaryota > Metazoa > Arthropoda > Insecta > Coleoptera > Hydrophilidae > Quadriops > Quadriops clusia. The sequence continues at coordinate 2,038 of JAWQRP010005283.1, forward strand.
TTAAACGCATTTTCTGAGAGAAAATTTGCAAATTAACTTACTTTCCAGGTAAACGAAACATTTTTTTCTCCATTCATTCCGCTCTTACTTTATAAGAAATTTAATTTAATTTAATTAACAGTTGTTTGGGCAAAGGGTCTAAAAAGTGATGAAATGACACTTTCTGCCGAATTTCTTGTTAGATTCTTAATTATCCCGCCAAAAGTTCCTAAATTAACCAACTCTTGAAAGTGACATTTAAAAATGTCGTGGAGTAGATTATGTTCTGGAGTTCATTAAAAAATTGATTTCTTTCGCGTTTTTTGCACAATGAAATGAGCGGCATTGAGATTTTATATGTGCAATCTAATGTGACCATGAAGGAATTTTTATTTGAAACAAATCACATGATTCACAAATTTCACATTTTTAATGGCTCCAAGAAATGTCATACATTAGACGACAGCTGGGGCTGTTAATCCCGGAATAAGTATGTTTAATATTCAAAGTGAACTTGTTTCACGGGAGAAATTGCTCTAACTTCAGCATAAGTTTACACTAAAACTACCGTCAGACCAGACATGAGCTAATCCATGACTGGGGTGGGTTTAGCCTGGCATTAAAAGGGAGCTTCACTTACGAAATGAACTTATTACGACAGTCACCTCTGTTATGCGAACTTGATTGGAAAATATTATAAAATTTGCGAAAAATTATATTGCATTAATAAAATTAACAAATTCTAAAAGATCAGGTCAGCACATGTGTATGTATAAGATAATAAAACTATGTGATGTAAATATTACCATAAACACAGGGTAAACTTTATTTAAGAGCATTAGTTAAAACTACATATTGAATAAAATCGACAAAATGTTTATCACCGTTGAAACGATCGCGTATACACAATTAAATGCTGTGTGTTTAGCAGGTACACATATATATGTGGTAGGAATATATATATGCAACATTACTCTAATGCATTTGTTTGAAATTTGCTTTTCTTCAAGTAATTAATTGAATAATGAAATAATAGAACAAATATAAACTAGAACTAAATAAACTCATGTTTTAACGTATATTTTTTTTAAAATTGTTTATTGCTAAGTTACATGTATAAAATCTTTACGTTAATTTAAATAGATATATATTTTTTAAGTGAACCTTATTTTTTGTTATATACAAAAATTCAACACAAACGTAAGAAGAAAATTTGACAAACTATTATCAATCAAATAAATAGGAAATTTCTTTCATATCTTATAATTAAACATACCCCCAGAAGAAATTTATATACTTACATAAAGGGAACGTTAGGAAGATTTAACTAATTTTATTAATAAACAGCACTATATACCTAAAAGAAAAATAATATATGAATACTGGAGGTCAAGAAAGAAATAAAAATATTACATATGTATGTAAATGTGTGTTCATTTTAATTTGAAAGTAATTATTCTAAAGTTCTTTAAGAAAATCTAACCAGAAACAGCAGTTTCTGATTTATAACTATCGTAAATTTCTTCAGGTAAAGTTGTTTTGTTTAGTAACTAAGGAAATTATCTTTAAACTTTCTGTTTAATATCCTAACAATCTGAGAAACCCTTGGAGTGGTTTAAGAGTTTGAGCTATTGGATAACTTAATATAGTCTTAATTTTATTACGGTTAGGCTTTATGACTTTCGGAATAATAACGTGTGCAAGATATCTGTGTTATTTTTGTAAAACATAGGATTTATGTTGCACTTTAAAATTGGTTATAAACTATTGTTGGATTGTCATATTCCAAATTTTATGTTAACTTTGATTATTAAAAGTTAGTGCATCATAATAAGTTTTTGATATTTTTTTTTGTGTTGATATAGTCGAACGGAGTATTATTGTAAGTTTATAATAATTAATATCATCTAAAGTAGCTTAAATGTCGTTTATGATTTAGAGTTAATACTGTAAATTCGATCTTAAAAATTAATCAAATGGTCTTGTTAGGGTTAACACGCTAATCCGTTCTCTATATAATTACTGCCTTCATCACATATTAATATGTAGTAAAAAACGGTTATATTTGTAAGAATTAATAGACGCTGTTAAAACACTTAAAAAGCCTATATGATGTATGCAAAACTTAAAATGTAGTAAAGAAATTATTATTCGATGCAGAAATTCGAATTCGACATAATAATTAATAACTAAATCACAATTAATATTTAAATCATAATTGGTAACTTGTTATTTATTCAGCATAATTTGTTATTTGTTTACTATAATTAACTTTTTTAAGTAAATAATGTTGTGTTCGAAATTTATTCTCTATCGATTTCGAGACAGTTGTGCATAAACATTGTTCCGGATATGTCATCAGATTAAGATGTAAATATGTAGCAGTGATAAAATGAAATTAGATCTACATTATGCAATTCTTCGACAACGCAATCATGAAATGGTCTAAAGGTATTTATAATTTAATTTTGTTTTCGATTTGTTTTGATTAGTACTAAGCAAGATAGGAATTTGATTATTTAATATATAATGCAGTAGATTTTTAACTTGTGAAAATGTTTTGTCGTTAATATTGAAATCGTTCAGTAAATATTTGAACGTTCATTGCTCTAACTGATAGGGGATTACTTTTTAAATGTTTCAAAAATATTCTTAATGCTAAAGCAGTTGAATTTTTAATTACTAGGGCTGGTTTTATCAACAGACGCTGAAAGAACGGATCGTTTGATACAAGCGAATTACCGTAATTTACACTGGAATTTAACGCTAATATATAACGGAGCAGGATATACAATTCTTTAGTACTTAATTTACTTTTACGTTTGCTGTTTGAGCGAAATGTATCAATATTTACCATTAATATAAAATATTTCAAATCAAATATAAAGTATGAAAATCAAATTACATTTATCTCAAATTTAAAATAGTCAAATTCACGACGATTTACGCAGAATAAAATTTATTCGGTAGAATATCACGCAGTTTTATTAGAGTGCGCTTACGTTTGTAAGAAAAGATATATGTACATATAAAAAAGTGATTCGAGATAAATGTATTGCACAACATGCAAAACAGATTTATTTGAAACGTTCATAACTTTAGAATGAAGTAGAAATTTATCACATAATAATATTTTGTATATTTATCTAAAGCTTTTAATAAATTTGAATGAAATATTTAAAAAGCCCATCTAGCTGAACACTGATTGACAGTTAATTTGTTTTGAGAGTAGAAAAAGATACCTGATGCAATTCATCAATTAGTTAAGGACTTGTGATTGCAAAAAATATTTCCATTTAAAAACTAATATCCCAAGAAAGAAACGAGAAATACGAAACACGGCCAAATATAATTTTTATTCTGATTAAGTGGTAATAATCGATAGAGTATGTAGTCTATTTTAAATTTAATGTGCAAAAATATATTTTCAGTTTGTTCAAATATCAGAATAATGTTGACAACCGTATCGCCTGTAAATATTGTTAAGTTTACCACAAGACAAAATATTTTTCCTCTTTGTATAAATTAACATAATGGAGTAATCCTTGATGCTGTTTTACGAGGAATGACTTCTTTCGTTTCTTGCCTTAATCCTCTTTAATTTCAATGATAAAGTATTGAGAAACCCAGAGCTATTTCCGTCAATCAGTTAACAGAGCGAGATCAAGCTGAGCCTGTTCACTTCACGAATAAACCGAAGTAACACAAATAGATATATATTTGCTGAGAAAACGTTTTCTAGACAATTTAATAAACCAGAAGATTTATAAAAATGTCTTAAAAACGTTTATTCCACCCTTATATAACCCTTATACACCCAAAATAGGCGCAGGTTATACTATATTAAAGTATATTTTAACACATTTATAAAAACCATTTTGAGTTTGATAGGTATCCTGCTGTTACTTCTATATAAAAATTTATATTTATAGCGGCGTTCTTAATATCTTCTATAAGACAATTTTGCATCTTTCGAAATAAGTTTTCAAACTTTATATACCTTTTCACTCTTGTAGAAGTTGTGTTGTTGCTTATAACTTTACTTTTTTAAAACAACCAATGTCCATTATTATTTTTATTTGATTTACAAATAAACTAATTTCGAATCTGAAAATAAACTCGCATGGCACTTTTTGGTTTTATAAAGGTTATATTAAAGTTTTATAATCGTTTTTAACTAGTTTATTAAACAATCTATAAAGTAGATTTATAGTGTTGTTTTATAAACGTTTCTAACTCCATTAATAAGCCATTTATAAAGTAAATTTATACTGTTGTTTTATAAACATTTCCAATTTCATTAATAAGCCATTTATAAAGTAGATTTATAGTGTTGTTTTTTAAACGTTCCTAACTGCTTTATGAAGCTTCCGTATAAACTAGTTTTATAAGGTTATCATATAAACGTTCCTTATTCTTTTATAAAACCTGATTATAAATATTATTTGTAATCATGTTATAAAACAAGATGACCTCTTTTAAAACCTATCTGATATTCGGTTCAAATACATATACTTATGAAATATATAGGTTTAAGTATTTCCATTATAAAGTAATTATATAATATATTGGTAATATAGTTACTCCGATGTGTTACTTGGGAAGGATCATGTGACTATGGTCATACATTGTACATACATAAAGATGAATGAAAAGAAGAAACCAAAAATACAAACCAAAACATTGCGGTAAAGGAACTGTGTGCTAGATTTAGCATATAAAATTTCAACACGATCCCTCAACCGAAAGTGATCATTTTTAACTTATATTTAATATGCACTCGTGTATGAAGTGATTTTAATTGTATGAATTATAAAAAACGCGGTTGCTTTGTTGATCTATAAGAGGCGGTAAATTGCCGAGAACGTATCCACATTTTTTATAATTCAATCATAAAAAAATCACCCGATATATTGTAGTGTATATTTAACATACTTAAAAAACGTCAAGTGTATAATATCAAAATTATTCAGTGTCAACGATCACACAAAACACAAAGTTAATAATACATATCTCCCTTAGTTAACGTCGTTTAGAAACAAAATAAACAACGCATCTCTGTCTTAGTTGACGTAGTTTAGATATAAAATAAACAATTCTCTCATATTTGTTTGAAATAAAAGTTGCAAAGAATTTCTGTTTGATTGGTTTATTGATATACTATACTATACTTCAATAAAATAAATCATACAGGGATTCTATGTAACTTTTATTTCAAACACATAATTTACAACTTGTTGGGTAAACCCACCTCTTCAATTAACTCTCTTAGAGTTGACATACTTTATAATCGTCAATTGTAAAATGTCAAAATTATTCAGTGGCAATGATCCCTGTGAATCTTGATATGAATCTGTCTTATGTAAGAAAAGACAATATGGGTTTTGGATATATCGCAGAGGTGTATATTATAAAAGTTACTTGACTGCACAATATAACCCATTACATTACTAATGTTAATTTCTCTCTGAGTCTGCTAACATTATCTCTCGAAGACAAACCAGGTTTTCATGGTATACATTTTGAACCCCTGTTTACTATACGACGGGCAAAGATAAACTGTAAATTTTCACCGGGCATTAGGGCGACAATCGCATGCTCTCAATAATTCTCCGTTCCTGAGAACATAAAGGCACGGTCTCTTTTTTTGTGGTCTAAAGAGCCATAAATGACTCATCTGTCCAAAAGGTCAGATTGTTGACGCAAGTCGTTCAGGAAATAAAAATGAAAGCCACAGATTTACTAAACGGTTTCAAGACAGTGACATAAAATAAGTATGTAGATATAAGTAATTCATATACATATCTTCATATATGTCCATTGTATTTGTAAATACATGTATATACAAATACAGTGGAACTCCATTTATCCAATTGATGTTTGTCAGACCTGATCCGGATAAGTAGAAATTCGGATAGACGGATCAATCAAAAAAGATTCTGCTAAAAGTTAAGCGGAAAACCGTTAATCCGTTAAACCATTACCTGTACATTTATTGTTTTAGTGCTACATAAGAAGTTATTTACACAAGTGCATTTCATAGATACGGTATATACACATCCTTTAACTGTATTTAAAGCCCTAGATATTTAGTAAGTCTTCAATCCTTCAACTTTCTTTAAAGCCCTAGATATTTGATGTCTATATTCCTTTAACTAATTTTAAAACCCTAGATAACTATATAATCCCTCAACTGTGTTTAAAGTTATAGATATTTAGTAAGTCTATGATCTTTTAACTGTCTTTAAAGCCCTAGATATATGTCTATAATCCTTTAATTGCCTTTAAAAGCTCCTTTAATTGTCTTTAAAGCTCTAGATCTTTGGTACGTCTTCACTCCTTTAACTATCTTTAAAGTCCTAGATATTTTGTATGTCTATAATCCTTTAATTACCTTTAAAAGCTCCTTTAACTGTCTTTAAAGCCCTAGATATTTGGTAAATCTATAATCATTTAACTGCCTTTAAAAGCTCTTTTAACTGTATTTAAAGCCCTAGATCTTTGATACGTCTTCACTCCTTTAACTGTATTTAAAGCCCTAGATCTTTGATTCGTCTACACTCCTTTAACTATCTTTAAAGCCCTAGATATTTCGTAAGTCTATAATCATTTAACTGCTTTTAAAAGCTCCTTTAACTGTATTTAAAGCCCTAGATCTTTGGTTCTATTTTCTTTCATCAAAATGTAAACATAACCGTTATTTATTAAAAATTTTAATCCGTTGTAATCTCAATATAAAATTCAATTTTCATGTGTTCAATTTCAAATATTTTAGTAATCTCATTTTCTTAATGTTTTAATTTAGTATGTCACAATTTTTGAGCGATTTTAATGTGTATTTGTGCTGTTTAAACATCTGACCACATAGGCCTGATGAAGTCTTTTTGACGAAACCGGTAGTCTACAGACCAAATAAAAATTTATCAGGAAATGTGCATTTTTTAACACCATACTATATCTTTTAATTGTCTTTAAAACACTAGATCTTTGGTACGTCTTCACTCCTTTAACTATCTTTAAAGCCCTAGATATTTTGTATGTCTATAATCCTTTAATTGCCTTTAAAAGCTCGTTTAACTGTCTTAAAGCCCTAGATATTTTGTAAGTCTATAATCCTTTAACTGCCTTCAAAACCTCCTTTAACTGTATTTAAAGCCCTAGATCTTTGGTTCGTCTACACTTCTTTAACTGTCTTTAAAGACCTAGATCTTTGGTAAGTCTTCACTCCTTTGTCTTTAAAAACCTAGATGTTAGGTACGTCTTAACTCTTTTAATTGTCTTTAAAACACTAGATCTTTGGTACGTCTTCATTTCTTTAACTGTCTTGAAATCCGTAGATCTTTGGTACGTCTTCACTCCTTTAACTATCTTTAAGGCCCTAGATATTTTGTATGTCTTAATCCTTTAATTGCCTTTAAAAGTTCTTTTAACTGCATTTAAAGCCCTAGATCTTTGGTACGTCTTCACTCCTTTAATTGTCTGTAAAGCCCTAGATGTTAGGTACGTCTTCACTCCTTTAACTGTCTTTAAAGGCCTAGATCTTTGGTACGTCTTCACTCTTTTAGCCGTCTTTAAAGCACTAGATCTTTGGTACGTCTTCACTTTTTAACTGTCTTTAAAGCCCTAGATCTTTGGCAAGTCTTCACTCCTTTGTCTTTAAAAACCTAGAAGTTAGGTACGTCTTAACTCTTTTAATTGTATTCAAAGCCCTAGATCTTTGGTTCGTCTACACTCCTTTAACAGTCTTTAAAGCCCTAGATCTTTGGTAAGTCTTCACTCCTTTATCTTTAAAAACCTAGAAGTTAGGTACGTCTTAACTCTTTTAATTGTCTTTAAAACACTAGATCTTTGGTACGTCTTCACTCCTTTAACTGTCTTTAAATCCGTAGATCTTTGATTCGTCTACACTCCTATAACTGTCTTTATAGCACTAGATCTTTGGTACGTCTTCACTTTTTAACTGTATTTAAAGCCCTAGATCTTTGGTACGTCTTCACTATTTTAACTGACTTTAAAACCCTAGGTATTAGGTAATTATATAACCCTACAACTGTGTTTAAAGTTATAGATATTTAGTAAGTCTATGATCTTTTAACTGTCTTTAAAGCCCTAGATATATGGTAAGTCTATAATCGTTTAACTGCCTTTAAAAGCTCCTTTAACTGTCTTTAAAGTCCTAGATCTTTGGTACGTCTTCACTCCTTTAACTATCTTTAAACCCCTAGATATTTTCTAAGTCTATAATCCTTTAACTGCCTTTAAAAGCTCCTTTAACTGTATTTAAAGCCCTAGATCTTTGATACGTCTTCACTCCTTTAACTGTCTTTAAAGCCCTAGATCTTTGATACGTCTTCACTCCTTTAACTATCTTTAAAGCCCTAGATATTTTGTATGTCTATAATCCTTTAATTGCCTTTAAAAGCTCCTTTAACTGTCTTTAAAGCCCTAGATATTTTGTAAGTCTATAATCCTTTAACTGCCTTTAAAAACTCCTTTAACTGTATTTATAGCCCTAGATCTTTGGTACGTCTTCAATTCTTTAATTGTCTTTAAAGCCCTAGATGTTAGATACGTCTTCACTCCTTTAACTGTATTCAAAGCCCTAGATCTTTGGTTCGTCTACACTCCTTTAACAGTCTTTAAAGCCCTAGATCTTTGGCAAGTCTTCACTCCTTTATCTTTAAAAACCTAGAAGTTAGGTACGTCTTAACTCTTTTAATTGTCTTTAAAACACTAGCTCTTTGGTACGTCTTCACTCCTTTAACTGTCTTTAAATCCGTAGATCTTTGATTCGTCTCCACTCCTATAACTGTCTTTAAAGCACTAGATCTTTGGTA
>JAWQRP010005284.1:0-10852 GCA_033557875.1 Quadriops clusia
GTTGATACCGAAAGTGTAGAGGCTGTCTCATTTTAAATTCCATTTTCGTGGATACCGTTTAAAATCAACAAATTTGAATTTACATTGGTTTAAATGGGGAAATTTTGAATCTTTCGGAGCCCCAAAAGTTGACTTCCCAAGGCCCCATTGGAAAACCGTTTCTTAGTGCGCCCCTACTATTACCGATCTACCGGCCGTCCAAATTTCAGATTTTTCCCGTGCGCCGTGTGGGCTGTGCGATGATGAGTGACTGGGTATCTGGGCAGGTATCTCAGTGGGTTTTTGATTTTATTAATACTAGATATATATATTTTTGTCATTCCAAGAGTAAGTGACCCTTAAGGAAGCAATTGTTACATAGAAACAGTTTTTTTTTTCAAAAATCAAACATATATCATGTAAACCACATTGCGAACTTTATTTTCAATTTAAAAATTTAATTAAAGAAACTGGCAGGGGAAGCGCTGCTGCATCCAATGTGTGAGAATTCATAATTCAGTTTGCAATTAAAAAGAGGAGCAATCGCAGCCCTGCGCCAGGCTCCTGAGGTGACGCCCTCGCTTTATCACCGCCATTCTTATTGAAATTATAATTATCTGGAGTTTTCTTAGCCATTTAACTCGAGCAGGGAATTTTTAATTTTTAATCTGGAGTGTATTTCAAGTGGACGGCTTCCTCCTAGGTAGATATCCAGAAAGATTGCCTCATCGTTGCGCAAGAACTCCTTCGAAATTTTGCGGGCGCCTTATCAAACCTCTTCCGCTGCTTCACCGCTTTGGTTTTTTTTTGTACGAAATTAGCGATGTCGATTATGTGATAGCCTTTGAACAAAATAGTCAAATTAAGCTAGTTAGTTTTAAATTGGGAATTGTGAAGAGAGAAGTCGTTCAAAAAGTGTACGCTCAAAAAATGTACGCTCAAAAAAAGTATGCTCAAAAAAAGTATGCTCAAAAAATGTACACTCAAAAAATGTACGTTCAAATCATTTTAATAACGATCCTTTCAAGTCTCCTTGCGATTGAGGCCCAAGACTTCAAATTAGAAGAATTGAACGGTTTTACCACTTATTCCCGTGGATTATCATCTGGTAAAGTTGTGGTGGTGAACGACAGGATTTTGTATATTCCCAACTTGTTCTATGATGGCAAAGGATCCGATGGAAAATTTTGGATTGGTAACGGAACCAGAGGACCTAATCCTGAAGGAATTCCAATCCCGGATGACCGCGGATTTTCGGGAAACTTAAGAAGTTTCAGTGGGGACAGCATTTACCTCTCTTTGCCTCCACCTTATACGGTAAAAAAGATAAACTATCTGGGGGTTTGGTCTCCTCAATACTTTCACAACTATGGATTTTTTACCATCCCCAAAAATCTTAGATCATTTCCAGCATCAAACTTTGAAGTAATCCCTTTGGAGAACTTCTCTCAAAATGGCATAACATCTGAACCTCTTGCTGTGGTAGATCATCGAAAGATCTTTGTCCCAAATCTGAATTACACAGGAAGAGAAACGGAAGTTCAGTTTTGCGCCAAATTAGCGAATGATCTTCTACCGATAGACGGAAATTTAGAACTAGGGAATTGTTTAGTTGATGTGCCATTTGATGTCCTAAACGATGCAAGTGTGGAATTTGGGGTTTGTGATAAGAAATCTCCTGTGACGATTTTGTCTTCGGTTTCCATTCATAGAGGCCTTATTAGAAGAACTTCTACGACGTCAACCGCATTGGTAGAAAGCAGGTGGAAGGATGATGACCAAGATATAAACAATTCTAACAATTTAGGTGTACTAGTTTCGTTAGTGTGTATTACGATTTGTTTCCTTTTGTCGGTAAATTAAATTAGATGATGAATTATATGTTTATTGAAGGAAATCTTATCAAAGCAGGAAAACTCATGTAATCATGTTCTTATCCGTTTATTTGTTATCTTATGAGTTATTTGTGTGTTGAGAAAATAAATGAATTCATTACCATAGATGTTGCTAAATTATTACTCAAGTAACGCATACATGATGTTGCTAAATGATTACTCGAGTATCCCATATGTAATATGTTGCTAGATTATTACTCAAGTAACCCATTGTGACGGATGTGGGGGTACCTCGCTGATGGCAAAAGTCACGTCAAAGAAAATTAACGCCATTAAGGTGAGTGGAAGGATGCGGAATTCGGCGCGCATCATTGTTCCTAAAGTCCTTGGCTACCCTACTGGCGCCGTCTCTCTGTCGCCAACAAACTTCCGCTTCTGAATAGCGGTCGTTCACGATCTCCTTTTGGTTTTTAATATCAAGTCCAATGTTGATCGATTACGAAACATTTATTCTGATAAGTCTCGTAGTTTTACTAATTATGCTGGCCTCATTGATAACTTCAGATAGATCAGAGTTTCTAAAGCATCGAACACACAGCAACGGAAGTTGACACCATCGCCGCCTCGAAGGCGTTAATGAATATGCATAATACGGAGATCCGAGGGTGCGAATTGCTCCCAACTTACACCTTTTAGCCCGGAACTTATAATTCACAAGCAGCAGAAGCAGAAAGTAGCATAAATAAGCGAACTGAAGAATATGCATGTGTAGCAGCTCGCGTGGCGTCGCGGCAGCTCCTTGTGCTTCCATTAGGAGTCACAAAAGGCCTAAGTTTAGCCATTCCGTTTCAGAATGCCTAACTCGGTCGCAGGAGCATTAGTGCCGAAGAACTTGCATGTTAGGATAACTAACGCATTAGAGACTTTGATGCGTCGCCTTTCGGAAGGCGGCGCCTCCTCACGGCTTTAATTAAGAATAAGGTCGTTATTAAGAAGGGTTCGCAATTGTAGAATTGCTCCGGAGTGATGCCGTTGAAAGTATAATGAGTGTTATGTATGCAGGGGCCTGGTGTGCTCGGGAACGAGAACGAGCTTGTGTGCGTAAGAATCTTAGGCGTGCTCTTAATGTCGTCTTGTTTTGTTGCTCTGGGCCGAGGTGTTAAGCTGAGGTGAGGCTGGAAGCATTCGTTACGTGATGGAGAATTCAAACGCTGAAATCAAGGTATTTGTCGTGTTGTACTTACCACCACTTAACTCTCGAGGATTCTTGCTTTCTGCGAGCATCTCTACCTTGATGATAACGGTGAATTTTCCGTTAAGCGAGACGAAACCCCTCTAAGGTCGGTATTCTGAAAGCACATTTACCCTCAGGTTAAGATCTGCACCGATAGGTATCATATTAGGTCAGAGGTCACCATTGTGAACCTACCACACTAGTTTGCCCTTGCCCTCAGAGTAAATGTGCTTTCAGAATACCGACCTAAGACCGTCACAGTACCTTGATGATAAACATCCTTATTAGCTCTCAACGTATTCTATTTCTGTCATCTTCTCGACCAGATGCTAAAGAACCAAGCTCGAGAAGAACCCTTCGGCAACATCGGAAGCCTCCTCAACAACACGGATGATGATTAATAGCCTTCTTGATCCCAGCGAGAAAAGATAAATCGGGACCATTCTTCCGCGGCCTCGCGCTCTCTCCCATAATCCCATTTATCAATTTATTTGTTTCTGAACTTAATATCCTTCGAATCTTCGCGGCATTGTGATTTAAATCGCAATAAGTGATCTAATGGCGGCAGGATCACAGTCTAAGGAACCAATAGATATCTGGCCGAGATAGTAGCTTAATGCAAATGGTCCATCCTTCGGCTCACAATGGGGCTTTGATGAGTGCCAATAAATCAGGGATATGCAAAACCTCCCCTTTATTAAGGGGTGGTAATGATACAAGCGCATCAATGCGCCCGCCGCAGACTCGGGCCTCTAATTGCGCCCCGAATAGAGGTGAATTTCATCCGCCTCAGACTTCGGGGTGCTTTTCATTATGAATTTATAATAATGTTCCATTCCTGCCCGACAATGCTGCTCTCTCCTCGTGTTCCCTATTTATTCCTTTTGTTGTGTGGGGGACGATTTAAATATTCGATCGATTGCCTGTGCCTAACAAGTCTTCTAGCAATCCTTGACACTATATACTCATATATATATATATTGTAACGGGACCGAATTTGTGTTATTTGTATTATTATTAATGAATACGTGATAGTCGCTTTAGGCATGATCGTTAAATAAAAGGGTTAGGACTTTACTACAAAGTGAATATGTAGTAACCTGTTCTGTACGTTAAGTACAGCTCGCCGGCATAATTTGTTGTTGCTTTAGCAACAAACTCTCTGTCTATGGGTGAAGGAAATTGAACAATTGAAACACATACAGGTTTAAGACGTCTATTGAGACACACGGCATAAAATAAATACAAACAATGTACAAATTACAAGGATATCTCGCAAGATTAACAAACGTTATTAGCCACAAGTAAGTCAACATAAAATATACTTATGGAGCTAACTAATCCCTATAATCAGGTTATATATTTGTATAACTTAAGAAATCTAAATGCGAATATATAAAGTTTCACGCAAGAATTAATGTTTGCCTTTGACCGAAATAACAAGCAGCAGGGGGCCGGCCCCAAACATATCGAATTGCAGTCACAGATGACGGTCTGGGACGGAAAGGCCCTACCTGGTTTATTCTGGATTTGTTTGTTGACATCTTAATTTTAACTCCAATACATCGTCGTACGCACGAGATATTAAAGCGAAAATAAAGAGATCAACTCTACCTTTGATGGTACGCTTCTCCCTCTGTTATCAGCAAGATCTCATAAACTGAGCGTACTAATCAACCCTTCGATATCAGCCGACAAGCGGTGGAACATAGGAAAGGTCGATAAGTCGCACAGTTTAATAGATCCCGCGGGACCCAGTGAGGGAGAAGCTACCCAGACTCCTTTGAACTGTTATATCAGCGCCTTCGGAATGAGCTCGATTAGATTACCTTTGATTGTCTGGTCCAATTATCATGCAATGCATGCATTGCAGGAACCTGAGTAGACCCAATCAAAGCAATCAATGGTCACTCACCCAGAGAGGTCGCGGAACATGACCAGCTCTCAGAGTAGCAAGTAATTATCCAATTGTTGCAATAATCCCGGAAAATTGGACCATTACAATATATATATATATATATATATATATATATATTCGAGAATGCAGAAATAGTCAAATAGTAGCGGAACAAAGAGAGCAAGATAGGAGTGGTGAAGTTACCAATTAGAATCTTATATCTGAGATGGTGCACAACTAAATATTAGTTACAGGAATGTGAGTCTTACAAAATACAGCTACTTGAGCAATAATCTAGCAACATATGGGTTCCTTGAGTTCTTTAACTACTTTCAACTTGTTCGAAGAACGCGCACGTCCGCTAGAATAGTAATAAAGTAGGGCTAAATAGATGTGGCAACATTTATCCTTATGTTATCCAGCGCAGGGATGCTTTGTGTTCCGTCCGTGTAAATTCCCAGAGGTGGCCGGGGCGGGAAGTGATGGAAAATATTATTAAAGTTTGAGAATATCAGCAAATTCGGTTAAGAAGGCGGAGGACCGAGCCAGAAATGGTCCCGCTTTGTCACCGTGGCAGATCAAATCGAGAATTCAGCTCATGCCCGAACGTATAACTTGTGCATACGAGGGCCATTTGATGGGAAATTGCGCCCATTTTTCTCCTCTTTGACCTCTATCTGCTTCACCTACTGGGATTTCCTATAGCGGGAGATATATTTATACACATCCGCGGCGGCCCGCTTTGAATTATTTGTTTTCGGGGAAGACGCGAAGTGGGCCCTGACGGCGCTGCCAGGCCGCTTTGCCAAATGCCCCGAGCGGGACCACGTAAACAGATTAGAATCGAATCTAATTTACACGTTATATAGCCACCCACACCTTGCTGAAGGCATACATACATACATTCTTTGGACTAGATGTTGCTAAATAATTACTCAAGGAACCCATATAGGATGTTGCTAGATTATTATTCAAGGATACATATTCGAAGAACACAAGAAACAAATTTAGGACGTTTAATTCGAAACCGAGCCACAAACCAACAAATGTCCGGTGTTTGATTGCCGAGGGAGTTCCAGGGCGCCACATCGAACGGGGTCGCGCCCGCGTGTCCGTATCCGAAACAAAGGGGTGAACGTTTTTTAAAATTCATCAATCAAAATTAAGCCATAAAATTGATGGGACATATCAAGCAAACGTTCAAGCAGATGAAAATTACGTCGTTTCAGGATCCGCCATGCATAGATATTGGCATATCAATAACAAATTCCGCCCTCCGCAGCCGCTTAGTTCGTTCCGTTTCGGCCCGGCCGGTGTCAATGTTAACCACCTATCTCTGATGGCTGCACAGCGTTCGGATTGTAGGTTGAATTTTTAATTTTTATATCACCGGATTCAATAACCGTTCGCCCGTCGAGCAGGCCTGGCCATCGATTCATGCCCTGCCTTATTTAATCTAATGGCCCTCGTCGATACATTATTTAGATCCTCGTAACCGTTGTTACATGAAGCCTCCGCGAGTTAGTACTTGACATCAACTTGTACATTCTCGACGAATCGAACTGAAAGGATGTCTAGAAAAAATTTCGAACGCTTCGTTACAAAATGAAAAAAAAGGGACCGGGACGGGACGGGATGGGTACGGGACAGGATGGGTACGGGACGGGATGGGTACGGGACGGGATGGGATGGGTACGGGACGGGACGGGACGGGACGGGATGGGTACGGGACGGGACGGGATGGGTACGGGACGGGATGGGTACGGGACGGGACGGGATGGGTACGGGATGGGACGGGTATAGGGAAAACTAGAACGGGAATGGATATTGGAACGGGACGGGATGGGGAAAACTAGAACGGGAATGGATATTGGAACGGGGCGGGATGGGGAAAACTAGAACGGGAATGGATGTTGGAACGGGACGGGATGGGGAAAACTAGAACGGGAATGGATATTGGAACGGGACGGGATGGGGAAAACTAGAACGGGAATGGATATTGGAACAGGAAAATTAAAATGACGTGAATTAAAGTACAAAAAGAAAGTTCTTCTTACCAGACGGTCAACGAGAATGCCTGGGGAGGTAGCTGAGGGTAACGAAGAAGATGTCTCAGTTAGGGCTACACCGAGCAATTTCGGCCCAATATGTAGCTCGCAATGTTATGTGGAGTAATAAACTAGAGTAGTTTAGGATCGTGATACTCTGGCTGCTGCAACAACCCGTCCCCGTGTGTTGGAGCGCTCAAGAACACACATATAAATCGCGAGTTAATAGAATCGAAATAATGTCTAAACAGTTCCCAAACTTGCGGATACTGTTGAAATTTGGTTCGCAGCCAATTGTGTCTAAGTGCACAGCTAACTTAAATCAGTATTCATTCCTTAATTAAATGTGTTTATAGTTCAGATTTCTACTAACCGCTCGGATCCGAACACGTTCTCGAGCTAAAGCCCCTTTCCCATGTCTGCCGAGGTTCCACAAAAGCGCTACACGCGTATATGCTGATGTTTTCTTTTGTCGGTTCTCAAGTGAAATTGTCGCATAGAGGGCACATTTCGATTCGTGACAGGTTGAGTTTAAGGAGAAATCAATTTAAGGGAAGGACATCCATGGGAAGGACATTTAAGGGAAGGACATCCATGAGACGAACATTTAAGGGAAGGACATGCATGAGAAGAACATTTAAGGGAAGCACATCCATGAGACGAACATTTAAGGGAAGGACATCCAAGGCAAGGACATCTAAAGTAAGGGTATCCAAAGGAATACACATAACATCAGGTACGTCGCTTCGGCTTCCTCTAATTGCCACATTCGTTATCCTGTTTGCGGGAATGTATCTTAAACAGGAGCGCCGGGATTAAGAAGCCGAACGGCGGCCATCAATCCTTAAGTAACGTACGACCAAGGGCTAGGAGCAGAAGGATAATTTGCCATCTTAATGGCAACAAGGATAACGGCCGGTGTTAACCAATTGATAAATCAGTAGCGAGCAGTCGCGGCAGATTTATACTCGTGTGGAGGAGGCCGAAGCTGGGCGCCGGGTCGGGATCTTAAACCCTGTCGCGCAAACCAAAGACATATAACCGAGCCGTAAGACTTGCGGTCTCTTCTAATTGTGACGAATAAGCTCCCTGATTGCTGTTTGCACTCCACTGACGAGCGACTCCGTCGCCCTGCATATTTCATGCTCTTATATATGAGTTCGGATTTTAGATTTCAGCGGGAGCTTGCCACCAGCTAATCAAGAATTACGCCCACGCAGCAGACTCGCGGAGATCGGCCTGGATGACACTGTTTACCGCTACTATTTACCGCTACTATTTTACCGCTACTATTTACTTCAAACTTCGTTCGAAGAACGGGTACGTTCGCTAGTCTACTAATATAAAGGGTAACCCCTATTGATTTAGATAGTCACTCATCAACGCACAGCCAAAACTAAAGTTCGAACAACGGGTACGTTTGCTAGTCTACTAATATAAAGGGTAAACCCCTAGTGATATAGATCAACGCACAGCCAAAACTAAAATTCGAAAAACGGGTACGTTTGCTGGTAAATAAATGATCATGTATGTTTTCTCCTTAACTAAATTTATTCAGTTACGTCATGGCGGTTGTATATCAATAAAGATAAAAATAACTGACTTCTCACATAACCAGTTTGTTTTCACTACAAGCAAGAACGTTTAAAACTCTCTCTCTCCTAAATGTCGGCAAACTTTTCTTTGTGCCTCTGCTGCGTTGTCGTTCTCTTCGTGGCCAAATCTGCGAGCCAACGTACAGATGAAAATGTGGGATGGGCCAACACAGATGAAACCCCTTTGCAAGAAGGTCAACCTTTCAAAACCTTAGCCCACGGGTTAAGATCGGATCCCATCAGGATCATCAACAAGAGGACGATTTACATCCCCAGGATATTCTACGACGGCAAAGGACCTGACGCTCATTTCTGGGCAGGACGAGGAAGAAAAGGTCCTGATGAAAACGGATTCTTGGTGAGAGATGAAAGCGGCAGCCTCTGCAACTTGAAGAGGTACGAAGGACAAAGTATCTACATCACATTACCAAACAACTTAACAACTGACGACATCGATTACTTCGGGATGTGGTGCATCGAATACAAGCACAATTTCGGGTACATCGAATTGGACAAATATTCTAACATACCATCAGCTCCAGAATATGTGAACTATAACAACGACATACCGTGTAGTAGTAGTGGTGTAACGCTGAAATTCAATGGTCTGTTTGTTTTCTTTGTTTATTTTGTTAGCACATATGTATTGACAACGCCGATAATAAAATGAGATCTTATTTGTACTTATATATCTTTTCCTGGTTGGATAAAACGAATTTGTCGGCATCTTCCTGGACAAAAGCTTATTTAAATATGAAGTATGTGTTTGCGTATGCTGCTTCTGAGAAGAAAAAAGTGTGTTTGTACTTATTCACAGTCTCAAAACTCTGTTATTTATTTTCTTTATGACAACGTTCTTAACAACCACTACATTACTAGATTTATAATTATTCATGTCTTACAGCATACCAATACGGTATAAGAACCAGCATGTAATAATTCTTTATGAGGCATCCGAAAAGCCATGTATTTGTAATAAAGAAAATTTACCATTTAAAAACACATATCTTGGTATACTGATCTC
The DNA here is from genome assembly GCA_033557875.1 of Quadriops clusia. Taxonomy (NCBI): domain Eukaryota; kingdom Metazoa; phylum Arthropoda; class Insecta; order Coleoptera; family Hydrophilidae; genus Quadriops; species Quadriops clusia. The sequence goes on from JAWQRP010005284.1 coordinate 9,613, forward strand.
CTTTACCCTTATAATTTCTTCTTTAAAGCGTCTTCAAACACTATGTATGGACAAAGGAACTGATTCATCCCAATGTAAATCTAATTTCCAAATTTCTTGTATTAACAGTTTTGCTACAACTATTATCGGAGCAATCAAATCCATGGGATCAAAAAGTTGACTCACTATGGAGAGAATACTCCTCTTGGTTACTTTACATTCCTTTACATTAGCCACGTTAAACAAGAATGTCACTTACACTATTCCACATCATTCCAAGTATTTTGCTCGAACTTAAAGTTGTATCACCTTTTTCTTCATCTTCAACCTGTGTTGAATAGTTTGACTTCCATTTTGTAAGATGAAATCCACCTTGTTTGAGTATTGTAATAATGTTATTTTTTAATTTTTCTAAATTTTCAACAGAGTCAGCTCCAGTTAACAGATCATCTACATAAAAACATTTCTTCATTATCTCGATTTCTCTTGGATATTCCCTTTCGTTTAAATAGGCCAATTCCATCACGCTACGGATTGCTAAATACGGTGCTGCAGTAAATCCAAAAGTCACTGTATTAAGAGTATATATTTTTATTGATTCATCAGGTTCATTTCGCCAAAGTATTTTCTGATAATTTCGATGATTTGAATGAAGCCATATCCTTCTATATATTTGTGTAATATCACCTGTAATAACATATTTATAAATTCTGAATTTAACTAATATAGAAAATAAGCTCTCTTGAAGTTGAGGACCAGTGTATTGAATCTGGTTAAGTGATAGGCCTTGTTTGGGTTTACGTGATGCATCAAAAACTATTCGGACTCTTGTTGTAGTACTTGTTTCTTTAATTACAGCTTGATGAGGAAGGAAATATTCAACTTCATCCCTTTTTTCGCACATAGTCATGTGATCCTTTTTTAAGTAATCTTCTATCGCATTTTGATAATCCCTTTTCAGTGTTTCATTTTTTTTAAATCTTTTCTCCATATTCAAAAATCGTATTTTTGCTTCGTCGTAAGTGTTTCCCAATTCATCTTTGTTTGGCTTGAGTGGTAATTGTACTATGAAACTTCCATCACCACTGCGTTCAGTAGTTTCCTTAAATAACTCTTCACACTTCTGTTCTTCTTCTGTAAGAAATTTTTCCTGAGGTATTTTTTATTCTATATTCCAAAACCTTGCGACCTGGTCATGCAAAATGTTTCGGCTTGAGAAGCTTCTTTCTGATGAATTTGAAATTTGAAAAGGTCCTGACAG
>JAWQRP010005285.1:0-10850 GCA_033557875.1 Quadriops clusia
AATGCTAACAGGCTAGGAGAATAAAAAATGGAATATTATGCTGTTTGTTTCATGGCGATATCTTATTCCTACGCGAAAAAATATCTAAAATACGATTTAAGGTATGACTAGCTGCCTCTTAAGAATTCAAATCGAAATAAACATAGCAAGATATTTTTTCATAAAAAGTATTGTTTCTTAAAGCTTACCTATTCTTTAAGATAATCGTCTTTTTTGTTATAAATATATACAGTTTTCTGCTTTTTTTGTACATCTACTTCCTCCATCCATAAATATTATTATTATTTTTATTGTGATTTATAATAAGAGATTTACATTATGATTTTGCCATTATTTTTCTCCGTGTACAAGGTGCGGGTGTTGCAATTACAGCTCATGAAATTTATGCGCACTAGAAGGTATTGTTTGCAGGCTACCGTTGCCTGTGCCGTTGCACTTTGGGCCTCTTTTGAGCAAACGACCGGCTGGAGAGAGAGAGGCGGGCCCTTTTGTATAATAACAGATAATAGATAGTATCATTTATTGTTTGCCCAACAAAGCGAAGATGACAAAGAGGTATTGTGCCGTAAATGTCCATACTTTATTATTGCTCGGCGCATGCTATGCATGGAATCATGGCAAACCGCGATCGGGGAGCGAGCTGGGCTTTCACGCTTCAACGACGAGAGAACGTGAGGGTAAACTTGAAACCTGACTACCTACAAAGAAAAATAATCGTGAAGCTAAGAGAATATTAATAATTAAGAAGTACTCCGTTGCAACATTTTCTTTTACTGCTCCCGTTTTTACTACATTCATATTTTCATTAGTTTCTATTTATATTTAATACCTTCTATTGGCTTCATGACAAATTAAACCAGAAGCGAAATATAACAAGTTGTTATAACTGATAAAAGAAATTAAATCGGTTTTTTCTACTTAATAAGCATAAAAGTGACTACAATAATTTAAAATATTCAGCTTTTTGCATACAAAATATATCTCGCCATTACTATCTAGTAATACATATATAATTTTTTGAAAGTATACCATCTTCCTACAAACAATTACAGAGCCTGTTTTGAAAATAACAGAATTCTATTCAAATAAATTTAATAAAGAGAAAACCTCTAATGCTGAAGGCATTCAGTTATGGAATTAATAATTATGTATTGATTTTTTGAATGTTTCGTTCTTGAATATAACTCAGTTTGAATCATGTATTTGAGCCTTCTTCGGCTCTAAAACATCCCAAAAACCAAATCAAATTAAAATATTTTACATACATATCTATTTTTATACTAATGTTTATGTATGTTATTTTTAATAAATAATCATTAACAACAAAATCACATTGTCATTAAATCAAACCCATTTTGTTTTTTATATCAACAAATTTATGTATTAGACCAACATTGTATTTTCATTGAATTAAAGTAATTTTGTTTTATATCAATAAATTTATTTATTAGAATCAATTATTAGAAACAATAATTATGTTTAGACAACTTAAATATATTTTTGGCACAATATTTTATTTGTTTGCTTAAAATAAATATTCAGTTTAATTTGTATAAATTATGAATTCAAATATAAATTTATTTAATCCAATCTGATGTACTTCTTTGTCACAATAAATCACCTTAAAGAAATAATTTCCTTCATCCAAATAGACATTTCATTGCTCATATTTAAATAGAAGATTTGTTTAACATAATGCATTATTTTTTTGATGCAAAAAATCCTTTCTCTCTGTGTACAATTACGCGTACAACGGAATGCCGGGGACTTATCAAATTTTATTAACGAGGGCTAAATAAAGCTATTTCCAAAATTTCAGTTTGCTTTAAATTTTTCCGAAGAGAAAACCTAAAGTTACTGGTCTATAAGAGGAAAGTTTATTAATATCGTTGTTATTAATATATCTACCTCAGAGTGAAGCGCAAAGCTGAACAAGTCGAGCATGTCTGTGCATGCAGTCATGTGTCCTCATGTATCGCATATGGAATTACAGTTTAGTCTGATTCATACGTTTAGAGTGAGAACATGACAAGTGCATCAATGTCTGAGCCTATTAAGAAATTGCTCGATTTGAAGTAATGGCCGGTGATAAAGTTCCTCACTAAAAAGGAAAAGAAGCCTAAGGAGATATTTGAACGAATACAAAGATACATTTTGAAGCAAGCAGTTTAAATGGGGAAGAGAGTCCATAGAAGACGACCCTCACACTGGACGGTCCGTGACAAAAATGAATTCAGAAATGTGAAAGGAATTAGAAGAATTTATTCTGGCAGACAGACGAGTGATTGTTTCTCAGGTTGCTGAAGAAATGGAGATTTTGGCAGCCGCAGTGTGGAATATGTGATTGCGGGTTCCCTCAACTTAGTCATCTACCTTACAGTCCCGACGTGGCTCCGTCTGATTATTTTCTATTCAGAAATTTAAAAAAATTCTTGCAAGGCTAGCGATTTTCCAGTGATGAAGAGGTCAAGGACGTTGTCGACGACTGGTTTAAGAACAAACTGAAAGTTTTTGTTTTTCAAAAGGTTTATCGACATTGAAAGACAAGTGAACAAGTGCGTTGAGCTTAGTGGAGATTATATTGAAAAATAAAAATAAACATTAAGATTTTGTTTCCTTCTGGCCTAGGTAGATATATTATTAAACTCTCCTCGTATCTCTTCAAAATGTTTCTTATTAAAATTAGTTTTTACTAAAACTCATAAATTAAATTTGCTCACATTAAATTGAACCAATAAAAAGAACGGAAAAAAATGTCTTAAAAAACCATTAATGGTGCGCATACATGTATCTAAGTTGGAACTTATTATGATTGTGACTGATAGAGGACTACATTCAGTTACAACTAGCTGTAAAATCAAAAATACACATCTAAACTTCAAACATTTATTTAGCATAATACCTAAAATTACTATACCAAAAAATACACTTAATTATGACTTTAGTACAAGTGGACTCGATTACAATACTGGGCGGACTAACTAGTAACTTCTTCACAACCTTCTCTATGACAAACAAGTTGGGACAAGAACTCCACAAGGGTTCTGGTGGGTCGGCCTGACATGCCTTTCCTGAGATAGGGATAGTCAATGTCATTCGACAGCATCACTCCGAAAGTGTCCATGTGAAGCCAATCTCCGCATGGGACAAACTCGTTCAGAAAAGCGGCGACTTTGCATGCGCCACCGTACCGATGTCTCCCTTTCTTGCCAATTGTTTTCACGTCGACGTTGCCGTTCTTGGTCAGCTGTTTGGTGAAGTGCTCCCAAAGAGGGAACCTCCAGACCCTGTCGCCTGTGTGCATGGAGGCCGCGAGCATGTACTCCCACAAGGCTTCCGAGTTGCTGAAGACTCCGCTGGCCGAAGCTCCCAGGGAAGACCTCATGTCGTAGGTCATCGTGCCGATGTCCACGATGAACCGAGGCCAGAAGTTTTGCGCGTAGACCAGGGCGTCGGCCATGCAGAGACGACCCGCGCAGTCGGTCTCTTCGATCTCGATGCTCTTCCCGTTCATGGCCTTGACGATGTCGCCAGACCTCATGGCAGCGCATCCGGGCATGTTTTCGCAGAGGGGAATCAATCCTCGGATGTTAATAGGGAGCTGAAGACCTGCTACGGCTCTGCTCGCAGCAACGACGCAAGCAGCTCCGGCCATGTCTCCACGCATATGCTCTTGTTGTTTGCAGGTCTTCAAGCATAATCCTCCGCTATTGTACGTGATCCCCTTGCCTACCAACACGACGGGCCTTTCGTCTCTGGACGCCCCGTAATAACTGAGCTCCAGGAAAATTGGTGGCTCGCAGGAGCCACTGGTGGCGGCTAGAAAGGCGTGCATGTTCTGGGTCTCAGCCCATCCTCTCACCTTTACCTCCACGTTGACTCCCGCTTTGCAGAGTACCTCCACGGAGTTTTGGGCGAAAGAAGTGGGCGTCATCAGGTTCGCAGACGTGTCCATGAGCTGGCGCGTCAAATTCTGAGCAGCGGCCTTCTGCAGCCCAATCTGCCAGCCCGTGAAGTCGCAATCGTCGTGCAGCTCCAGCTGAGGGATCTTAATCTGATGGTTCCTATTCTTCTTCTCCTGGTACAACCACACGGCCAGCGCGGCGCCTTCCGCCGCAGATTCGGCGTGCCCGAAGCTCTCGACGAACACCTTCCTCAACTCCAACGCCTGCAGCGCCCTCGCCCCGATGGCGGCGGCTACCCGAATCACCTCTTTCCCCTCGTCCATCTGCTCGAAGACGTCGTACCCTTGGCACTCCTTCCCCAGGCCCACGAGGGCCACGGCGGCGAACTCCGTCTCGAGTCCGTAGAAAATCCTCACCTCTCCATACTTCAAGGGCGGACCGGAAATCCGGTACAATTGCCACAAACGACAGCAGACCAACTTGTCATACCGCTCGCCCGCAGGCGTGAACTTGCCGGGATCCAGAGTGTCGTCCGGGTCCTTGTATAGGCCCAGGACGACCCCCTTGTAGTTCTTCTGCGCGCAAGGATCCGTGTCCGACTCATCGCAAGGATCCTTCTCGGAGTAGCTCCTCGACAGTCGCAGGAACGAAGTCGCGCGCACGAACAAACGGGATCTCGCGACACGAAGCGCCATCACCACGAATAAGACGAAAAGACTAAAGTTACAGAAAAAACACAAACAATTTGGACTGAAAACTTTAAACGAGACACGTGAAAATTTAGACAAATTTAGATAAACATTCTTGTTGACGCGACTAGAATTTGTTTTTCATTGTATACTATCAGGCCACTAACTATATTTGTAATAAATTTTCTATTTGGTCATTCCTTGAATGTATCTATTTTGTAGGCGGCATCGGCAGTCACACTCGTTCAACTGTGCATCCTCAGATCTCTACATATCATCTCAACTTTATATTCTACTTACATCGTTATAATACCTTATACCTTGTGAACTCAATAGGTACACTAAATGATTGTTGCAATGGTTTTATGTTCTGTACCTTCATCTCCCGAATTATTCTTAAAGACAAATTAATAATTTTTAAATAGTATGAATCATCTAGTTTAACATTTTAGTAGGAATAATCAGTAAACAACCGACAGTTAACGAGAGATTTGAGGATGCACATAATATGTAGCTCTACAAAACTGTCGCCTAGAAAATAAAAAATACATTCAAGGAAGTGACAAACTGTAAATTTATCATATGATCTTGTCAAAATATGCAAAAATCTCTAAAATAATAAATTTGTGTTATAAACTATCCCATACAAGTGAGCAGCAAGCGAGGGCGGACGTCGAAAACGATGAAGACCTTCTGGTTTTTACTCGCTCTAGCCGCCTTCTGCCGCAAAGGGCGACCTTTCGTGGCCATCGACACCGCGGCCTTTAACAACGTCACCCGCTCTTGCAAAGCGGGAATTTACCCGAACATGAGCGCCATACCCGAGGGAGAGATGGCCAACTTGAAAGAAAAATGCGTCCTCCTGATGTGCACACATTTTGCCCTTCATTACGTCGGCTGTCCATTCGTCGACGTCTACAAGATCGGACGAGGATGCACCTTCCAGAGAGCCGACTATTCCCTCCGTTATCCTTACTGTTGCGCCAGTGTTAACTGCGTCGACTACATTCACGTCGGGGCGGACCTCTCTTGAACCTTAAGACACCTTGAGTGTCTTTCAAATTTGAATTGCTACTTCTTTGATTTTAGTTAAAGACTAAACAAAACCCAGCAGGTTAAGATAGAAACTTTACATTTTACTGAAATTTATCACTATCACGGAATTCGTTATTTTACGTTATGAAATTCATAATAGAAAACATTATTATAATGAAATTCATCATAAAATACACTATTGTAAAGAAATTCATCACTATGATGAAATTCATCATAAAATTCAATCACCTAGTCGGCGCAACACATCCAGGAAGAGTCGCCGATAGATTGATTAGCCCGCTCGATCTTGCACCAGACTCGGAAATGATGGAGATTTTTAACAGGAATGCGCCGATCGATGCGGACTCGACTTTATAGGTCAGGTAATCCCCCCAAAGTGATTCCGGAGAACATAACGGAAGCGATCTAAGGACATTGATTTAAGGAGGTACCTTTTGATCTAAGACAACACTTGGTCTTGTCAACCGTCCCGGAATTGATGGGATTGGCCGTGCAGCGCGCTCGTAATCTTATAACGCATTCCGGTGCGATAAAGGAATCATCTGGGCCACAGAACTAATCACTTTCCACTGATTCCAATTTCCAAACGATTGTTTATTTTCGCGAAAAATATGGACGACCCGCGCGAACGAAAGCAAACAATAAAACGGCAGTTTTCTTTGAATTACGTTTTATGGGGGTCGGTCCTTGGTCCTTATTGCTTTCATTATTAAAGTTTGGACCATTGTGCGCTGCTGAACGTTCCATGTCACCATCACCCTGGGATTTTACGCAGCTAGGCGACAAAAATTAATAAAACACAATATAAATAACATCATTGAATGATAATTCATATGTTCAATACAAAGAATTCATTGTACCCTTGAAATATTCTGCATTCTAATGAATTATTTCGTTGTATTGATGTAATGTTCACATGAGTTAATAAAATAGGTTTAATGAAAACTATATGTCAGTTAAATGTACCATAATTTTCAATTAATTAAAGTGTACATAAAATAGATATAAGGATTAGAGTTTGTTTTTTTGGGATTTAGTCCTGGTTTTCAGGTGGTGAAGTAAAACTACGTTACCTTATAACGTGTTTTTATTTCCCTTACGCGTTTCGTGGTCCCAGACCACTTCTTCAGAGGTATATTTAAAACATTTAAAACAAAAATCTGTGAAGCAAGAAACACAATACAGAAATCACTAGGTGTTTTATATATCTATGACATGTGTCTATTAAGTTATACTTACATTTCTTAAAATATCATAACAAATTATTTAAACTACATATTACATTTTAAAACTAAGCTATTAAATTTATCTTTGCGAACTACATTTTATGGTTTTATTATGGGATGGTTTAGTTAAACTTAAATTAATTGCTACTATAGGTAGATTGGTTGACAGTTTGATGCTTACGTATAGACGTGACGGAAGTGGGCGTTGTTATTATTATTTGTTCGTTTCTGGGCAATTTAATACTGGCGGTAAAATACAAATGTATGTGGTCAATTATTTGATATTCTATTATCTTTTATGTTTTTTGTTTGTATGTTATAAGTGAATTGTATATGTAACTGAGTTCTTCGATATCTTTACGATCATTTACTATAGTGTCTTCGTGTTTTTTTAAATGGATCATTTCTAGTACCTCTCTTGATCTTTCTTTTCTTTCTTGTCCTAATATTTTTGGGTTGTCGTAATCAAACCTGTGTTGTTGTTCTAAAGCATGTTTTTTCAAGGCTGTGTTTCCATAGTGTTGTATATTGATTCTCCTTTTATGTTCTTTGATTCTATCATAAAGATGACGTTGTGTTTGTCCAATATAGGTCCCATTGCAGTCTAGGCAGTCCATTTTGTATATTATGTGAGTTTTTTGGTTTGGTGGAGTGGTGGCTTTTAGTTTACTGAAAAGTTTGAGCTTATTGAAATTTTTGTTTTGATGACTTATTGTAAGTTTGTGTGGTTTTAGGATCTTTGCAATTTTTTCTGATAAATGTTTGATATAAGGTATCGCAACATATCTAGGAGCTGGGTCTATTGTTTGTTGTTGTTTTTGGTTTTGTATGGCTCTTGTTCTTTGTTGAAATATTTTTTTATTGAAAGGTTCCGGGTAGCTATTATTTATTAACGTTTGAACTATTGTATTTGTGTTTTCTGGTTGAAATGATGGTGATGCTAATTTTATTGCACGATCGATAAGAGCTGTTGCTACATTGGTTGTGTGTGATAAGGGTTGTACTGAATGAAAATTTAAATAGCGGCCAGTCCATGTAGGTTTGGTATACCATTTGGTGTTAATTGATCCGTTGTTATTTTTTATGATAGTCATGTCTAGAAAATTAATCTGTTTGTTTTATTCTATTTCGTAAGTAAACTGAATTTTACTGTTGTAACTATTAAAAGTGTTGATTAAGTTTGAAATATTATTGAGTGTTGTTGTTGTGATGCAGTCATCGACATATCTTTTGTAAAAAGGCAGAACAAAAGGCAAATTTTGTATGGCAAACTTTTCTAGATCTTCCATGACTAAATTGGCTAGTATAGATGATAAGGGACCTCCCATGGGTAATCCATTTAGTTGTTGATAATATTGGTCTTGATATTGACAGTATGAATTTTGATTTATTAAGTCTATGGCATTGAGAAATTCATTACATGTAAGCGATGTGTGGGGTTCTATTTCAGGTCAACGTTTCTTTATTATAGGAGGAATTATTTCTAGTGATATGCTTGGATATAATGATGTGGCGTTAAGAGAAATTAATTGGTGATCCTTTGGTATTGTTATCTTAGATATGAATTCCTTGAAATTCCATGAGTCTTTTATAAGATGTTAATTTTGTCCTACGATGTTCCTGAGAATGTCCGAGATAAATTTTGCTAATTTGTTAAAAGGTGATTGGATGCTGCTTGTTATTGGTCTGAGTGGAACTCCATTTTTGTGAACTTTGGGTAGACTATATATTTTTGGTGGAAGTGAGTTGTATATTTTCAATTTGCTGGCTGTGGTGGGGTCTATGGCATTGCATTTCTTTAATTTATCTATGAATAACTCCAATCCAATCGAATTGGATACCCAATCCACAAAAGCCACAGCTTTACCACCAGAGGCGAAACATACTCTTAGTCTAGGACCAAACTTCGCAGCCAACTATCTCCCACAAAAGCTCCCCATAGAACAGATGATAGCAACCAAAGAACCGTCAATACACAACTTAGACAAAGCAACACAAGATGACATTAGGCGAAACATACATACAACCATTAAACAACACATAACCCACCAACAACAACAAAAAACACAACACAACAAAATTAATCAATACATCAAAAAAACTGAGACCTTCATTAAAAACAACCCACAGATAACAATATTAAATGCAGACAAGACCAATACAACTGTAATAATGGACACGCAAGAATATCAAAAGAAAATCACGGATATTTTAAAAGACGAAACTACTTATAAACAACTAGACAAAGATCCAACTAACAAACTCCAAGAAAGAAATAACTATTTCATAGATAAATTACAGAAATGCAATGCCATAGACCCCACCACAGCCAGTAAATTGAAAATATACAACGCACTTCCACCAAAAATATATGGTCTACCCAAAGTTCACAAAAATGGAGTTCCACTCAGACCAATAACAAGCAGCATCCAATCACCTTTTACCAAATTAGCAAAATTTATCTTGGACATTCTCAGGAACATCGTAGGACAAAATGAACATCATATAAAAGACTCATGGAATTTCAAGGAATTCATATCTAAGATAACAATACCAAAGGATCACCAATTAATTTCTCTTGACGTCACATCATTATATCCAAGCATACCATTAGAAATAATTCCTCCTATAATAAAGAAACGTGTTGGCCTGAAATAGAACCCCACACATCGCTTACATGTAATGAATTTCTCAATGCTATAGACTTAATAAATCAAAATTCATGCTGTCAATATCAAGAAAAATATTATCAACAACTAAATGGACTACCCATGGGAGGTCCCTTATCATCTATACTAGCCAATTTAGTCATGGAAGATCTAGAAAATTTTGCCATACAAAATTTGCCTTTTGCTCTGCCTTTTTACAAAAGATATGTCGATGACTGCAACACAACAACAACACTCAATAACATTTCAAACTTAATCAACACTTTTAATAGTTACAACAGTAAAATTCAGTTTACTTACGAAATAGAACAAAACAAACAGATTAATTTTCTAGGCATGACCATTATAAAAAATAACAACGGATCAATTAACACTAAATGGTATACCAAACCTACATGGACTGGCCGCTATTTAAATTTTCATTCAGTACAACCCTTATCACACAAAACCAATGTAGCAAAAGTTCTTATCGATCGTGCAATAAAATTAACATCGCCATCATTTCAACCAGAAACCACAAATAAAATAGTTCAAACGTTAATAAATAATAGCTACCCGGAACCTTTCATTAAAAAAATATTTCAACAAAGAACAAGAGCCATACAGAACCAAAAACAACAACAAACAATAGACATACCTTATATCAAACATTTATCAGAAAAAATTGCAAAGATCCTAAAACCACACAAACTTACAATAAGTGATCAAAACAAAAATTCCATTAAGCTCAAACTTTTCAGTAAACTAAAAGCCACCACTCCACCAAACCAAAAAACTCACATAATATACAAAATAGACTGCCTAGACTGCAATGGGACCTATATTGGACAAACACAACGTCATCTTTATGATAGAATCAAAGAACATAAAAGGAGCATCAATATACAACACTATGGAAACACAGCCTTGAAAAAACATGCTTTAGAACAACAACACAGGTTTGATTACGACAACCCAAAAATATTAGGACAAGAAAGAAAAGAAAGATCAAGAGAGATACTAGAAATGATCCATTTAAAAAAACACGAAGACACTATAGTAAATGATCGTAAAGATATCGAAGAACTCAGTTACATATACAATTCACTTATAACATACAAACAAAAAACATCAACAAACATAATTGCCGTTGTAACGTACGTACCTACGTACGTACGTCCGTCCGTCCGTCCGTCCGTCCGTCGGTAATTTTCCCATTTTAAGGAGTGTGATTTGTATGGTGAATGTGCGTTGATGGTTGCGCCACTATGAAAAAGTCGCATTTTAAAGAACATCAATGAGTTTTGTAAGGGAGAATGTAAGTAC
>JAWQRP010005286.1:0-10848 GCA_033557875.1 Quadriops clusia
GGGCGAGTACCCCAAAAATATTTCTTAGCTGACATCGCATGGCCCCTCCACGGCAGTGTGCAAAATTTCAGGTAAATCGACCGAGTCACTTTTGAGATTTGCTGATGAATCAGTGAGTCAGTCAGTGGGATTTGGATTTTATAGTTATAGATGCAGTTGCTTATTTCTAACTCTTTCACACTAACCCGCTGATATTGTTTTCTCGCAATATTCGGTTTTTTTACATGGCCCCTACAAAAATGATGAATCGAAGTTTTACTGTATTTTTTGTTCTTTGCCCGCATATTCGTTGCTTTTGTGATTTTAAATAAAAGAAATAAAAATGTTATTTTTAACCTCTTCGGAGAGTAGATACACTCCCTATAGAGTAATATCACATATATGTGGTAATATCAACCTCTGTGGTAATATAATCCTAAGAGAAAACATCCAAAAATGAGAAGAAGATACAAATAACCATTAACACAATAAATGTTAAATTAGGTAATAATTTTAACTACTATGTATTAATTAATACCTGAGATAATAGTGTGATAATACTCTTAGATTTACTTAACAATTGATGGAATATTCAAATTGAAGTCATCAGTACGTTAAATCATTATGTATTTAAGAAATATACAAATATACACTTATACATACAAAAGTACTTAAAAATTACTCTTCATTCTTATGCAGAGAAACATATTTATCAATTTCTTCTTGGACAGATGGATAGAATTCCAACATGTAACTCCAGGACGAGTAGGCCAGCGACAACAAAATAGTAAATGATGTAGTTTTGTACGTGTACTTGTTTAATCTTTTCTGCGTTAAACCTTGCACTACACAGAAAACTTCACCTGAACGATAAACAGCAACATGAATTTCATTGTTAAATTCGTCTTCGCTCACAGCTAGTACTTGGCCCTGTCTTATAAAATACGTCGTCTCGTTCACATCTTCTTGGAAGGAGACGTAATCCCCCCGGAAAAAGATATTGTATCGCAATTGAGTGACAATCTGCCGTTGAAAGTCTAAGGGGGTGTCTTTTAGGACAGGATGAATTGCAATGTTCGATAAATAAGCTGCTATGCATATACTCGCTTGTAAGTAGTTGGGAGCTTCGGCCAAGAGTTTTGGGTAGAGGACGCCACGGTTTCTAATCCACAGTCTTTGGATATAACTATAGATCTTTTCTGATATTACTGGAGATACTTCTTCTCTCACCATGAAGTTTCTTAAATGGTCCCATTTAAGGGTGTATAGCGTTCTTATGAAATAATGCTTGTAAACAATTACGAACATTTGGGAAAAGAATATTGCTGTGGCGATCGTCATCATTATCATTAGTATGATCATTATAAACGCTATCTGCCAAGTATCTGGTATGTAAGAATTCTGGGCTGCTTTGGTGAACATATTGACAATTATGTACACGTAATTGAAATAGATGGTTAATCTTTCGGTGGTAGTGAAGGATTCTTTGCAGATAAGTTCAGGGACCATATTGTGTGGTACAAGGCAGCAGAAGAAGATCAAGAGGCAGGCGCAAGTGTGTATAAACAATAGAGTCCAAACGGTGATGAATAAGGAATCGTTGATGATGTGGTTCGTGGACAAAATCTGCTTTTTGTTGTCGAAGTATTCAATTATGTTTATTAGTCTTGTTAGGCGATTAAGTCGGAATATTTTGAGAATCTACCAAGACAAAATATATTGCATAAAATAATATAATTTTACAATAATATATGTTTTTTAAATTTTGCAATAATATTACTTTAAAATAATAGTTTTAGATTACTTACGTTTTGATTCAAATGTATAGGACTCATCATCCAATAAAATACATCCAAAGGAATGCAACTTGCGATATCTACGTAGAATTTCCATCTATATTTGGAACTGTTGATGTGATACTTTCGCACTTTCTTTATGTCTCTCACTTGATAGCCTAGCTCATTCTCATATGCCATGTGGTACTTAACGATTATGTACAATATGTATATTATATCGCTAGAATATTGGGTTATAATGAAGGACACAGTAAAGGTCCTTACGGCTAATTGATACGTTTCAAAAATGAGAGCTAAGAAGGACGATAGTAATAAAGCTAATATTTCAACAATCCTCACCTACAATTTTGTTGAGATAAAAATATTAATGTAAAAATCGTTACATTTGCATGATTTACCCATCTAGAGTACGGGGAGAATGCCCAACCATCTAAACGATCCTCCCATTCAGATTGTATATCAAGTTTCGATGGTACAAAAAAGGAATATTCCGCCAATGTTTTAGTGAAATAGTGAGAGAGCTCCAAGAACTCCTTCGCAAATCCCATGAAGGTCGTTGATTCGATTGCCAGCACTTCAACGTGTCCTTTTGCAATGGCTGCGACTGTTTCTCTGGTATACGGGGTGCCCTTTAGGTTTCCAAAAAAACTTCCAACTGTCAAGGTGGCGAGCACTTCATCATTACTGTTTACTATATCCACAACTCCTTTGTAAAGAATGTAAGTATATTGGTTGATGTCATTGATGAGAATTATTTGGCCGCCTTTAATAATGGTGCTGTGAATGCTGTTGTGGACTATGTTCTTGAAGAAATTCTTCATTTCACCGTGCAAGTTGCTTTCTTGGGTCAGTATCGACCCATATATTCCATATAGAAGGTCTTGCCGCAGAGGTAAGTGGAATTTGCAAATTAAGCTGGCTAGGTTTCTCCCTCGCTCTCGACTCCACTTTAAGTCGTAATGCATTATTATCATCTTCTGGAGTGGCACGGGAATTTTCTCCAGAAGCAGGAATTTCTTCAAGTTGTTCATTGCCTCTTGGTAAGCCATCAAGGAAGGGCTGCTCGAAGAGTAATAACTGATAATGTTAGCCATAACGTAAGTGCTAGTGAATAGCCCTATAGTCGAAGCGATGCTCATTACAACTCCTGTTCGGAAATGTTGAATTACAAAGCCTTGAATACCTACAATACGAGGATTTTGAAGAAATTGTTAGGAAAAGTTTTGCTGATGTATACCTATAGTTGTCAGTATACTAGTCGATGCGTAAACACCGTACCATTGGACTAATCCTGGGGTTAGTGGTCTTGTGAAAAGAGATCTTGTTAGCCAAGAAGAGTTTGTGCAGACTACACCAGCTGAGTAATGATCGGTAGAACGTAGAGTAGAATGAAACCTACATCCTATGTTCATTATGATCGATCCTAATGAGCAGGTCACTACAATTACCAAAGGGATGTATCCAAACACATGTAAGTGAGAGTGTGGGACGATGGAGTTGTAGTACAAACATCTTTTAAATTGTATATATCTGTGTAGCTGCAAAAAGGAAATTGGACTTTAGTTACTTTTTCAAAGGGGCCATGGAGAAATGGGAGAAAATGATCTCGAATGATCCAATTTAAATACCTGTAAAAGCCTATTTGTCTGGAAATAAATGATAGTATTCACTTTCTCTGGGGTTTCTCTACCAATTACAAGAGCCACCGGCAAAGTACCCATAAGGTCCAGCCAAAATCCATGTGTTAGGTAATGCTTGGCCGTGCAAAATGGATGTAAAACTAAAATCCCATTTGGGTTATAGTAGCATACGTGCAATCTTACGTACATGTCGACCACTGCAGCTAAATCCAAGAAACGTAGGAAAAATGCCGCCGAACACTCACTATAGTAGCAAGCGCCTACAAAACGTGGCGATACATTTAATTCATTAACAAAAATTGCATAAAATAAAATATTCTATGCTTGAATATGTTCCTTACCTGTTGTATGTAATGTGAAGAATATTGCAGATAGCACAGCAAAAGCAGCTCTACTAATTTCCCAATAAAAAATAAATCGACCGTGCGGAATAATCGTTCGTTTCATTAGGACGTGTCTCGTCCAGCCAAAGAAATAACTTTTGTCGAAAGGAATGTGATACTCATATTCCATAAAAGAATTAGCGTCCAGAATTTTGGGGAATACAAAAAACGAAGTGAAAACCATAGATCTGCTTACATAACTCTCCAATTCTTCCGAATCATCTGTGATTTTGCTGGCTTTCTCTTTCATATAGAGCGTTCTGCAAGTAATCCAAACAATTAAACAAAAACTAGCGAACATTCAGGGCTACCTTACGTATTATAAAACATATCCAACTCCTCTTGAAAATCTGGGTACTTTGTGTATATACGGTTCATTTCCGTTACATCGATGGTCAAAAATTTGCAGAAAGTTTTGCATACAACACTTTTTAGAACTGGAAGGCCATAAAAAGCTTCTATCATGCTGATGGTGAACCCTGGCTCTATGACCTTACTGGGACCTCCGATGTAGCAGAATCCATCTGTTAAAATATGAATGTGGGTGCAGATATTCCCGGCATAACAGACGATTTCATCCGGGGGAAGAATCGTTTGTCTCAAGACTGTGCAAATATCTGTTATTATCGCCTCGTCCAGACCAGTGAAGAATGGCACCTAGAATATGTAGTCCATAATCGATAAGAAGCACAAATTTGAAACTATATTTTACCCTTCTTATCGTTTGCGCAAAACAAGCCTCGCGCATAACTTGAAATAAATGTAGTGGCATTTCTGCTGTATAAGATTCCTTCCATAACAGTTTTGCTGCGTAATTCACTTCCCATTGGGACCTATAATTTTAATTAAACCCATAAATATTATTATTATCATATTATTATATTAATATTATTATATTATTATCATAATTATAATAAAAAAATATTTAATCAAAAGAACATTACATTAGGTATGCCGTTATTCTTCTTCCAGTAGTTCGGGAAATGTTTCCCGATTTGTTAATAAAATCGAAGTCAGTGGCCAATTTTTGAATTTTCAGGTAATTTGAATATTCGAGAGTGAAGGCGGCGCTGAGGTTGACGAACATCATGAAGCACACCATAAACCCTATCATCATCATGAACCAATAAACAGCGTTGTAGTTGTAGTGGATGTCCCATTTCGAAATCAATCCGATCCCAGTTATGATTTGAAGGGCGCTGAAGAAGCCACTATACTCATCGTAATAATCGCAAATATTGTTGAAAGTGCAGTTCAGGCCGTAAAGGAGGATCCCTGTCAGGTATGTTAAGTATGATATAATTAATATGTACTTCGCGACTTGCACAATAATGATGTTCGAATGAAGTCGGTTTTCCAAGCCGTTGGCAAAGGTGAGCAGTCGGTAGGCTTTTAGCATCTTGTTGATATGCAGAAAACCTCTTGCTGTGTTCGTTCTGGAGGTCACGATAATTCTGAAAGTATTTTGTATGTTTAAGTAGTTCCACATAGTTATAAGTAGTTATAATCTAAACTGCACAGACATGAACATTAAAAATGTATAACATCTTCATTTCACACAAATTAAATTTCATAATGAAAGCAAATCCTAGTAACTCTTTATTCTCTTAAATACACGTAAATTTAGCTCAGGTAACGTTCCCTCATTCGCTTCGCTCGTTCGCGAAACAAAGAAAGCATGTCTTGCCAACAAGATCTTCCTGCAGCCTTCGTATCATCAAATAAGTTATTAAGACACTAGAGGTTCAAAAAAATAAGCTGAAGAAACCTAGGGCTATTAAGACACTAAAGCTTCAAGAAAGTAAGTCGAAGATACTAAGCCTAAGAAACTAAGTGCTATTAAGGCACAAAAGGTTCAAGAAAATGAGCCAAAGAAACCTAGGGTTATTAAGACACTAAAGGTTCAAGACAATAAGCTAAAGAAACCTAGGGTTATTAACACATTAAAGCTTCAAGAAAATAACTCGAAGATACTAAGCCTAAGAAACCAAGTGCTATTAAGGCACTAAAGGATCAAACAAATAAGCCAAAGAAACCTAGGGCTATTAAGACACTAAAGGTTCAAGAAAATAAGTCAAAGAAACCTAGGGTTATTAACACATTAAATCTTCAAGAAAATAACTCGAAGATACTAAGCCTAAGAAACCAAGTGCTATTAAGGCACTAAATAAGCCAAAGAAACCTAGGGCTATTAAGACACTAAAGGTTCAAGACAATAAGCCAAAGAAACCTAGGGTTATTAACACATTAAAGCTTCAAGAAAATAACTCTAAAATACTAAGCCTAAGAAACCAAGTGCTATTAAGGCACTAAAGAATCAAAAAAAATAAGCCAAAGAAACCTAGCGCTATTAAGACACTAAAGGTTCAAGAAAATAACTCGAAGATACTAAGCCTAAGAAACCAAGTGCTATTAAGGCACTAAAGGATCACACAAATAAGCTAAAGAAACCTAGGGCTATTAAGACACTAAAGGTTCAAGACAATAAGCCAAAGAAACCTAGGGTTAGTAACACATTAAAGCTTCAAGAAAATAACTCTAAAATACTAAGCCTAAGAAACCAAGTGCTATTAAGGCACTAAAGGATCAAAAAAATAAGCCAAAGAAACCTAGCGCTATTAAGACACTAAAGGTTCAAGAAAATAACTCGAAGATACTAAGCCTAAGAAACCAAGTGCTATTAAGGCACTAAAGGATCAAAAAAATAAGCCAAAGAAACCTAGGGTTATTAACACATTAAAGCTTCAAGAAAATAACTCGAAGATACTAAGCCTAAGAAACCAAGTGCTATTAAGGCACTAAAGGATCAAAAAAATAAGATAAAGAAACCTAGGGCTATTAAGACACTAAAGGTTCAAGACAATAAGCCAAAGAAACCTAGGGTTATTAACACATTAAAGCTTCAAGAAAATAACTCGAAGATACTAAGCCTAAGAAACCAAGTGCTACTAAAGCACTAAAGGATCAAAAAAATAAACCAAAGAAACCTAGGGCTATTAAGACACTAAAGGTTCAAGACAATAAGCCAAAGAAACCTAGGCCTATTAAGACACTAAAGGTTCAAGAAAATAAGTCAAAGAAACCTAGGGCTATTAAGACACTAAATGTTCAAGACAATAAACCAAAGAAACCTAGGGTTATTAACACATTAAAGCTTTAAGAAAATAACTCGAAGATACTAAGCCTAAGAAACCAAGTGCTATTAAGGCACTAAAGGGTCAAAAAAATAAGCCAAAGAAACCTAGGACTATTAAGACACTAAAGGTTCCAGAAAATAAGTCAAAGAAACCTAGGGTTATTAACACATTAAAGCTTCAAGAAAATAAGTCGAAAATACTAAACCTAAGAAACCTAGTGTTGTTAAAGCTCTCAAGGTTCAAGAAAATAAGCCAAAGAAACCTAGGACTACTAACACACTAAAGCTTCAAGAAAATAAGTCGAAGATATTAAGCCTAAGAAATCAAGTGCTATTAAGGTTCAAGGTTCAAGAAAACAAGCCAAAGAAACCTAGGGCTATTAACACACTAAAGCTTCAAGAAAATAAGTCGAAGAAACTAAGCCTAAGAAACCAAGTGCTATTACGACACCAAAAGTTCAAGAAACTAAACCTAAGAAACCAAGTGCTATTAAGACAATAAAGGTTCAAGAAAATAAGCCAAAGAGCCCTAGGGCTATTAAAACACTAAAGGTTCAAGAAAATAAGCCGAAGAAACCTAGGGCTGTTAAGACAATAAAGGTTCAAGAAAATAAGTCGAAGAAATTAAGTCTAAAAAACCAAGTGCCATTAAGATACTAAAGGTTCAATAAAATAAGCCAAAGAAACCTAGGGCTATTAAGACACTAAAGTTTCAAGAACATAAGTCGAAGAAACTAAGTCTAAGAAACCAAGTGTTATTAAGACACTAAAGGTTCAAGAAAATAAACCAAAGAAACCTAGGACTATTAAGACACTAAAAGTTCAAGAAAATAAGCCAAAGCAACCTAGGGCTATTAAGACACTAAAGGTTCAAGAAAATAAGCTAATGAAACCTTGGGCGAACCGATTTTGAGGCCTACTAATAATAATCTTCGATAAAGTGCAATATCTTTAGGCATAATTGTACAAACATGTGCAGTAACAGTAGCCTGTGGAATGTGGCAGCTTCCGTCAGTGGACGAAATTCCCGAAACTGAGGCCCAAAGGCAGGCAAGCGAAGACGAGTTGGGACTTGCCGATTGACGCAACAAGGTCCACCTTCACCGCCGAAGCGGTACCATAAAGGCCACCTGCGCCCTCGCTGAGGGGATAGTCGATTGCTGGCCATCGGTGACGATACTAGAGTGAGTTAGACGAGTAATCATAGTAAAGTCGGGTCATCTCCTGGTGGTTGTGTTAATCGTAGCATAGTGGTAAGGTTGGGGCTTTCGATCGGTTGAGGCAGGCATTACTGAACGTACACCCACCCTTGGGTAGGGTGTAATTAAGCGAGAGGTACCGTACAGGCTTTAAGCTTTGGTCAGAAGTCATCGGAGCTCTACGCCGCTTGGTATACTAGCTCCCATCTCGAAGGTTTTGATCGCGTCACGTGCAGGCTCGGTAATGTTTGCCTCTGAGACTCCCTCAAGTCGGTGTTAGTTGCGTCGTTACGTTTCCTTCTGCAGAGCCTCAGGTGAGCCGGAGACCACGAAGGAACCGCAGTGTTTTAAGCTCACTGGTGATCACGAAGGAAGCGTACGTGTACCTCTGACATTGTGCGATTCTCGAGAGGGAAGCGATATCGTAAAAGGGGTGGCCGCTACAGGGGGCTAGTGTCAAAGACCGGTTAACGCGGTACCGGAGAAGCTCTGAGTCAAGCATCGCTAATCCATTACTTCAGCCGATGCCAGGCTAACCTACATCAGTGGTCAGAGGACGATTATTGTAAGAACGAATAGTGGGTAATTAAGTAAGTTCGCATCTAGCAGGACAGTTAGCAGAGCTCAAAGCGATACAAATTTATTAGATCCATTTGCAATTGATTCTAAGAACGAAGTTACTACAAGCGCGACGACATGGGCCCACAAATTAATAACTAGACTTTCACGCCAAAGAGAAGGACCGATTAAAGGAACAATAATAAATTCCCAAAATCGGGTTCTGTTACATAAGGTACTAAAGGTTCAAGAAAATAATATAAAGAAACCTAGGGCTATTAAGAGACTAAAGTACATAAAAGTTTGAAAGTACATAAAAATTGATAGAGTTACTAAAAAGACAAATTTAGACGATCGTAATATATTATTCGTATGATAGAAGTACCTACCTACTCAGGAAAATAGGGATAAAATGTGAGATATAACAACAGACTAATAGCAAAAATCAGAATATCTGGAACCAGAGGGAGACAATGAGTTATTGAGCCTCATAATTAAAAAAAATACAGGATGAATGAAGATAGGAAGAAGAATAATCTTTTAGTTGAGAAATCAACGAGAATGGTAGGTACAATTATATAATAAAGCAAAGAAAATCTTTATACTTACGCAGAAAACAATTGCAAAGGGATGAACGCAACGAAATCCGCCATAAAAGATGCAGTGTTGAGCTTATACTCGAGGATGCTCCTCACAGTTGTAATAAGTTCATCCTTCGTCTTCACGGCTGTGCTGAGCTGAATGTAAAAGTCCAGTATCCATATAAAACTAATCATGTAGTAGCTAACAGCCACAATCAGCTTTATTTCGGCTTCAATAAAACAGTGATAGGGCACTATACAAATGGTGTAACCCGTCACAATGATCACTATATATTTCCAAAAAGTTTGGAAAACCGAATCTGTCTGCAGGATATATGGCCAGGTGGTTCTCAAGAAAATAACTTCGGTCTCAACTTCGACCCTTTCGGCGATGGCCAACATGTTGAGATGTTTTGCACAGAAGAGCATGTTGTAAATTCTGTGCTCGTGCATCTCGTAACGGAGATAAACGTTCTGGTAGTCGTGTCTGGTCCTTCGGGTTTCGTCGGAGGCCATCAGTCTGTGCAAAGTGTTTTTTATCCATGTTATGTTGACATTCGTAATGGATCCTTGATTGTCGGCGTTGAAGTGGGATGCAATTCTGTGTAGTCTCTGTGCATCTTGATGTCTAAGCACAATATTTAGTTTTTACTATTAAACTAATAAACATTTTTTCAAAATTGTACGAACCTTTGGATAATAATTTTCTGTAGTTCCTTATATTTCTGAGGGTAATTCGCAATAACAGTCATGAAATCCTTTTTACTCAATTGGAAAATTTCGCAATAATTTTGACAGCGCACTGTGTTTCTCGATTTGTAACTAATGAATAAGGACGATTCTCCAAAAAGAGTTCCGCAAGAGAAGGACATTATGGGACTCTGTCCGTCCTGCTCGGATATTATCTGGATTACCCCAGAAGCGATGTAGACCATCTTGTTTTTTATATGGTTTTTGTGGTAAATCGCTTGGCCTTCCAACATAAAAGTTGGTTTCATAAGTGTAGCTATTTTCCTGCAGAACGGAACACTACAAGTTGTGAAGAGCTGCGAATGCTTCAAGGGCCCCCAGCAGACATCCAAGAGTAATTGCTGATACATGCAGTTGGGGATGACTTGGCGGTAGTCAAATCTATCATGGTATCCATTTCGCTTTTGCCAAAACATATTGTAAAAATCGGCGCAAACGTCCAGGACATCTTTGTTCACGTTTTGGTTTCGCAATAGCGTCTTTACCAAGTGGAGGTTGCTACGGAAGTTATACTTGTGCATTTGGGACTTTATTAAGTCGTTGGTGATGAACGCCACAGCGGGCCCGATTATTATAAGGAAACCTGCGTATTTAAATAAGCTGCACATGACTTCCCAGGCTAAAGTTGTGGGGAGATAGCCGAAGCCTTGATTTGTTAAAGCACCAGAAACCTACAATCAAAATTGTTAACAAAGGTAATTAAGAGAGTTAATTACCAATGCAAATAAAGTGTAAACTGGGGAATGTCTAGTACCAGATTCGCAACCTCGACCCTCGGCTTAAACATGAAAACAGGACACAGGTAATCCGTGAAACATGTCCATAA
>JAWQRP010005287.1:0-10847 GCA_033557875.1 Quadriops clusia
AAGACGTATATTTCTTAGTAAAATCCCCAAATATATGTCAGCAATTGTGAAAAGCTCGAATTTTAGCGTTCACTAAAACCTCAGACCTAAAACTTAAACGCGTTTCAAACGTGTTTCATTTTACAGTCTGGCCGAGTGAACGCAATCTTTGTCGTTTCTAAATGTAGCGGATATGCGCCGTAAATTTTTGAAACGTGTCAGTTAGCTAACTTCACGTTCTACAAAAGTGGCCAAGTGAACGCGGCCATTATTTCCGATTTGATGTACTTATAATTTATTTTTAGTTTTTAATTTTATTATTAATAAGTTTTGTATCCTGATGATGCCTTAATAATAAAGGCGAAACGTCGAAATAAATATTTTGAAAACAAAAAAGTTAATTTATAAAGACTCTAAATACTCAAGATTAAAAAAATTAACTTTAAGATTTGATAACATGCTAGTAGTAATATGCATATACATTTAATTAAAAACTACTTTTCTAATTATAACATTTTGAATCCAATGAATACCATCATTATTAACATATCCTACGTTTAATTAATTCTTCTGAATAAAATACATTTTTTCCAAGCTTTTCTTGCTTCGGCGTTAAGCCAGATGTGCATCCAAAACATGACAACTCCTTGAAGGGAAGCGCACACACAGAATAAATACGAAAGAACAATATCTTTGAAGAAGACGTGAAGGATCCCAAAAATCCACGTAAGACCCATCATGAAGAACAAGAAGACCGCTAATTTGAAGTACAATCTTGCATCGTACGTCTTGTGGCAAAGAACGATTTTCTTGGAGAATAATTCAAAGAAAATCAAAACAAACAAACAAAAATTGAGCAAAATAGTGAATCCAACGGGGAGAAATATTCCAAAATGCAATCCTCGACCTGTTAAATAACAATACTGATCTTTAATATAACTTTCGTATTGCATAGTAACTGTTAAAACAACCGGAATTAATGGAAATACCCAACCAATTAAACAAGATAACAGAAAGACATAATTTTCATTCAAAGTGGTGAAGACTACAACAAAACGGCGATACTGTAAAATTGCTAGAACTAAACTCCAACATTTTTGGGCTAGGATAACATATTGGAGAGAAATTCCTATTGCAGCGCATAAAACTTCTTGTTTATAGCTGTCAATTTTATCAGCAAGATGCAAAAATACAAGCATGAGAACATGAGTGGTAGTTATATTAAGAGATATCTTTCCAGAAGTACTTTCTCTCCACTTCCTACTTACAAAGGCTGTACCAAAAATTGATGCTGAAGAAATTAAAGAAATGACCGATCCGATTAAGGTAATAATGTCTAAAACTGGATTTGGGGGTAAATCTACTAAAAGAGCAAAATGAGTAAGGTGATCAAATTCGCAGTAGTAACCAAATTCTTCAAATTTACTAGATAAATATTCCTTGGCCCAATAGCCCCGAATGTTGTACCATAGGTCATCAAGACCAAAATTCCAATAAGCGCAGTAATGTTCATAGCGATAGTTCCTAAAAGGTTTTATAAAGATTTTAACTGGGGCTTTTAGAGTACCACTAAATCCTGGGATGAATATATCTGCTATAGTTCCTGTGGTTCTTAAATGTTGTCCCTCGTTGCTGAATAAACAATCTTTCATAAAAATAGTTGTTGCTAAATAACCACTTTGGTTTATTTGCTGAAATGGTAATGGTAGTAGTACTGCAAATTGTGTCGAGTCGGAAGGAATTTGGTCAGTCTCCTGGACAAAATTACCTTTTGTGTTTAAAATAACAATAGTTGACTGATTATTTGATAATGGTCTCAAGGAGATTTTTAAATTTTCCAAATGAATCTCGGTTCTAATATCGTTTTCTACTGTAGTGTTCTTTAGGGCCTCCAAGTAATTTAAAAGGGCATTTTGAATGCTGTTTAAAATTACATCCGTAGAATTCAAGTTCAATTGGCTACTTTGCAAAGTTGTGCCATCAATGTTCATTAAATCACTAACTATGTTAGCGAATATTTTCAAGTCATCAAGTGTTTCGATTTTGTTGGACATTTCGTCCAAGATTTTAGCTATAAGATACACTTCGAATTCACTTAACTCTTCGGCCTTATTTTTCGAGATTGTATTGGCCACTGAGGTTAAATCTGTTAAGTTATAAGAGAGTTGGTACAGTTCTTTTCCTCTCTTGTTCAAATCGTGTTCAATCGAACAAGTCGTACTAGTGGGTTCTGTCCAAAAGAGACCATTTAGAGTATCACCGAGACACGTTCTAGTTACAGGTTTTCCTTGGGCATCTAGACATAACTCTAAACTTGGAAGAATTTGACCAGCAAAGCCTTTGTTCCAAGTGATAATTCCACTATCCTCATTTAAATTTGTTTGTATTTCCGGACAATAGATTCCATTTCTTATCTCTCCGTAGAAGTAAACTCCAGTACCATTCTTGTAAAGCTCCTCTTGAATCCGTTGAACTCGTTCGTGGTAGTTTCCTAATCCAAAAAAGTGCAACGTCATTTTGGTTGTCTTGTGTACTTTAGCCACATACCCCTTTTCACCAATACCTTCTAAATTTTTTATGTTATTATACATCTCCTTACAAGGCAACCTATTTATGGTATTATTAGAGTCCGTTATGTTGGCAACTATGATATAATCGAAAATATTTGGGCGAAAGTAGAAAACGTTGCTTTTAATCGGCTTTAAGTTGGGGTACATGAATCCTACACACCAGTAGCGAGCAGGATTGGGATTGTATGAAGCGAGTTCGATCAAGTCTTCATCTCCACCTTGTCTTAAATAATTGTAAGTAAATAAAAATGGTAACATATTGCTCATGAAGGCGCTAAAAATTTCTTCATAGCAAGTGGTGTCTTTATAACAGATCACTGTTGTATGTCGTGTTCGCGAGAAGATGGGTTTAAGTTTTAACGGTGACGTTATCCTTAATAATAATTTGTTCTGCTGGTAAGTCAGAGTCAAAGTGGGGTCTCCGTAATTATCGAACGCTCGATCGCAATCTTTTTTACAAGTGTTATTGGGTTGTATCGAGCACAATTGACTGAAATAGGTTTTTAGAGTTAAGTCTTGCAAATAAATTACTATAGTGTTAATAATCACATATAATGTGATAATACCATTCGATGATAATACGTACCGGCAAAAATGGTTTTGAGTATATTTCGAATAGCAAGAGCATTGGCCGATATCGTTTTCATTGTTTCCCAACATAAAAGAGCAAATTTTATCGTAGGCCTCACAAAAAGTATTGGTATTTTCGTAGTAGCATGGCTTCTTGAAATTTTTACATGGAGCTGCAGTAAGCTTAATTTCCTTTGAATCATAGACCAAACACTCGGGTTCAGAAGTTTTTGATTCCAATTTCTTATTGTTGCTATTCACATTTAAATTGTTTGCAGTTTTGTCGCATTGCCTTTCCAATACCTCATCTGTTTCTGATATTGTGCCTTTGTAATAATTCCCGGGTTCCTCAAAGACGATATAACCAATGTCTTTATCAAATTTGGCGTTTATCACGAATGTTTGCGATTCTTTTGCTACAATGTCACCGTAAGTATACAAATTTGCTTCTTCTTTAAACGGGCATCCTTCCACAGAATATATTTCTGAAATACCCAGAGCGCACAAGGTGTCGTCTATTACTTTAAAACCATTTGGACATAAGGCTAATAGTTTTGTGATTTGGGAGAAAAATATTAATTTGTAAATAACAAGTTTAAGCTGGTACATTTTGTTGTGTTTCACATTTATTACTTTTCAGTTTTACTAGTTTTCAGTTTTGTTATTTTCCCGCTTTGTTGTATGTGAGTTATTTAACACTCTATGTAAGTAGACACAAAAACATTGGTAAAACTAATATTCCGCTTACTCCTGCAATAGCTCTTTATATATATGTACTGCCTCTCAAAGCACTAATTAGCCCCATTTTTACGTGCTCATATTTTGTAATGCAGACGGATTTAATGCGAATTTTTTGCGGTTTATCCAGATGTCCCGGAAACCATCAGCGCTGACCAAATTAATTACTCCGCTGCAGAGATTATTGAAATTCCAAGCCGTGTTTTGATAGCTCTTGTGACGCAGATAATAAAAAGTGTTTTAATGCCTCGTAATATGTTGTATGAGGGAGAAAATAAAAACCGGCGAATATAAATGCGGCGCACCTGAGGTTGGTGTGATGTTTTGTTTTATTGTTCCTCGAGATTTCCCGCCGAGCGTAAAGCGGACATGAAAATATTTGCGAACAATTTTACTGCATCACATTTGTCCGTTTTACACATTTTTTACGGGCCCTAAATTAAATCACCTTGTTTTAATTATGCATTTGATGATTTCACCTGAGCTCGCGTCCTAATGTTTAACTTAGGCTGAGCTGAACAAGTATAGGCCGCGCGTCTTCGCCAATTGTGCTGGTATAGGACTATTAGGTACGTAGGGGAACATGGGGCAAAATGGGGTACTTAAGATTGGGTTAGCTTTTTAAAGTTGATAAAATAGTTATTTGATTAACGTTCCATGGTAAACGCTTCATTTGGAACTCTTGAACGAAATACACGTCCCAGAAAAGCGATCAAGTTAAAATACCTAACTATATTTAGGTTGAAAGCCAAAATGGAAGATTACCCCATTTTGCCCTACCCATCGATCAAAACGGGGTACACAGACAAGGATGATCTTTTTACAAGTTGCCAATAGGTAGAGTCTCAATTCTCACGGTCACCAACACGATTGGCACATACTAGAAGACGGGTGATCGCGTTGACGACCCAGAGAAGTGTGACTCCACCCTCTGGCAACTTGTAAAAAGATCATCCGGTAGATAGCTTCAGAAAACTCATATTTAACATATTTTTATTCATTTTTAACGCAAGAAAAATCACAATAACAGTGGAAAATGGTTAAATAGGTAGCTTACTATTCCTTTGGGTTTCCTCAACCAAAAGAAAGAAAAAAAGTTAAATTCTAAAAACTCTGTAACATATTGTGACCGCATTTTTCCCTACTCCATTTGGCCCAAGTGGCTTCATAATAATAATAAAATAAACTAACACTGTACACTGAAGACAAAATCAAATAAATAATAGAGGATCTATTGTGGATTAAATACTGTACAACTTGGTAGGACCATATTTGGTCATAGTTAAGTGAGTATGTTACTTGCGAGGATGGAAAGAGCTGCCAACAACTGCAAAAATGACAGAATTCCAGAGCATGAACTCTTAGCCTCACGTTGATTGGAGCACTGGAGGTCTGACTTTGAACACTACTTTTTGAAAGTTCGGTGAGGTAGTTCACAAAGATTCCGCGACCTACCACCACTTCCTGGGCCTACAATGTACATACCCCATTTTTCCCGACTACCCCATTTTGGGCCACGTTCCCCTACTTGTAACACGTTCGAATGTAACACAAACATTTAGATATATGAATCGAAAAACTTATGGCTCCTGGGCGGTTACATTTGTCTGTAAAAATCGGCGCAACAACCAGACTGAGTTTTGTTACAAACGACAATTACAGCGGAAGTGCACACCATCTAACGGAGCGTCGCCTCTTTTGAACAGTTTTAGCCGCCATGCGCCATTTTGAGACAAAATTGGCAATCTTTTGTTCCATAAACATGAGCAATCTGTTTGTCTGTGATGCTACGTATACATGAGTACCTATATTGAGTTCGATCTCAATACGATACGATTTTCAAAACCCCTGGAAACCGGTTTTTTCGATCTGTATTGAATCCAAGGTCGATTCAGTAAAATCTGAGATCGTATCGAATTGACGCATGCGCTACTACTTGTGGCTGCATTCAGCCTAGAAGCTGAGGGCCCATAAAGGAAGAAGAAGATGCGAGCGCTCTACGGGGCCGTATTTTCAAACCGTTCGAAGCCGTTCGCATTCGTACCCAAGGTCATAATAATAATAATAATAATGACTCTATTGGACAAAAAAATTTATACATTAATACATATTAGTTCACAATTAATATTGCCCAAAAGGCGAGGTTAAGTTAGGCAGCCACTACAACTGCCTGAACTGCTCTACCGCCTAAACCTATAAGCCGACAGTAGAGCTCAATGAAACAGAGAAAGAGAAGAAAACAGAGATAAGGATATGGCAAAAATTGGAAAGAAAAGGTATAGCAAAAGATAAAAAACACGGAAAAGGAGAATAACAACGCACGCAAGCAGACACCAACCAAGCAGCCTACCAAGTCACGAACAGCACTCGACACCTTAGTCAAACATACACTGATCATCACGACAAGACTGAAGGGCAGACAACACACGGCGAACACTCCACCTGAATTTAGAGACTGAACGAATATTATAAAACGTAGAAAATTTTTTACACAACGGCGCAATGTTATACGAAAAAGATCGCTTAAAAAGGGTTGTTCTATGTCGTGGCACAGTCAAGGTGTTCCTATGCCGTAAGTTCAAGTGGTGGACATCAGTACTAAAAGACAGTATTCGATGTAAATATGAGGGAGTCTTAGATGACAAGACTTTGAAATATAACTTAAGGGAATGCAGTTGCCTTCGATTGAACATATTTAGCTATCCCGCTTCGAGAAGTTTGAACGAAATCTTATCATATTTTCGCATACCATATATGCACCTCAAACAGCTCTTCTATACGCGGTCAATTCTCTCGATGTCGTGCACATCCAGGCAGGGTCCATACACCACATCACAATTATTGAATACGGACAGAACCAGGCTGTCGCATAACATTTTTCTCATCGACAACGACAGGTACCGTCTATGATGGTATAAAAGTTTCAAAGCTACATAAGAGCGCCTTACGCATCACCCAACATGTGATCGAAACCTTAGAGAGCTGTCAACAATGAAACCGAGATTTTTAATTACCGTACAACCCTTAATAAGCTAAACACCCTTCATTTCAACTCTAATAAAACGCTGGAGTTCCATATTATTATTACTAAATAAAATAAACTTACATTTACTAGTATTTAATGACAGACATCGTTTATTAGAATATTCATAATTAGCATTCAGGTCAGAATTTAGTCGTTCACATGCAAGAGCCAGCCGGAGCGACAGATAAATTTGCGTGTCGTCAGCGTACGCATGAAATGTACAAAAACGTAAGCATTTGTGGAGCTGGGATGTATATATTGTAGACAATAAGGGACCAAGAATAGAACCTTGTGGCACCCCCGAAACAACAGGAAGACTAGAAGACACGCTATCATCGACCTTGACTCTCTGAGTTCGTCCCGTCAAGAAGCTGGACAGCAATGTCGAGGCCCCATCAGAAACACCGATATATTTGAGGATTGGCATAAGCATTTCATGATTTAAGGTATCAAATGCTTTACTAAAATCCTACAATACTAGAACAACACATTCACCCATGTCCCTCGTAGCTATTATATCGTCAGTAACAGAGAGCAGGGCAGTCGAGCAACTATGAGATGCCCTGAAACCTGACTGCATTACGGGCAACATGCCATGGGAGTCCACATAAGTCCGAAGTTGTCGCTCAATACATCTTTCCAGGATCCTGGACAAGGTCGGCAATAGTGTGGAACTCTTAATTTTTGGAACTGGAATAACCAGCGCCATCTTCCAGATATCCGGAAAGATGCCCTGCTCAATGCAAGAGTTCATCAGGTGCGCTACAAAAGGCAGAATAGACGGGCAGCACATCTTAATAACATCTGAGTTGATACCATCACAACCGGCAGACCCCACACGCAATCCCCGAACAGCCTCAGTTACACGCCCAACATCCACAAACTCGAACGGAAAATGAGATCTCCACAGGAAGAAGACGGTTATACAAATAGTAATCCCTTAAGTTACAGCAAGCATCACCAACGGACACCACGAAGGATTTGTTGATATTTTCCGGATCAGTCAAAGAGTGAGGTATTCTGGTGATACTATCATTCAAAGTGCCAAGTTTGCGCAATCTTGTCCATAAATCTTTCGTTTTACATTCACCATCAAGAGAAGACGTCAAAAATGATTTTTTTTCCTTATCAATTGCTTTCGTAATCTTAAACTTCCGTAGAGTCCTGTCTCTCAATCTGATCATGGAGCGGATATTAGTGGTAAGCCACGGTGCAGCCGCCTTAGTAAACCGAGATGTTTTTAATGGAGCATGAAAGTTGACTAGAGAAAGAATTGTTTCATTAAAGAACGAGAGTTTGTCATTAACATTATTTAGCGTAAACCTTTCATGGAGTGGCAAAAGATCAAGATCGTGACAGAACGAGTCATAGTCCAAGCCACGAAAGTCTCTGTAAGTGCGGAAGAAATGCCCAGCCCGCGCACGGTCACACATGATGCCACAGAAGATCAACTCGCGATCCGCAATATTAACATTACGGGCATCAACATCAATGATACCCGCTCGGTTCTTTGTAACAATACTGTCGAGCAAGGTCCGCGATATCGCAGTAATTCGAGTGGGAGTGTCAACAATTTGCTCAAATCCCAAGGCGTCCAACATCTCCATAAAGCGGGAGACAGAAGCACTATCAACGTCTAGAAAGTTAAGGTTACAGTCACCCAAACAGAATATATCATAACATTTACCAATAAGGTCTGAAATGGAGGTCTCCAACTTCGCCAGGAAATGAAACAGTGGGTTATAAGAGAGCCTATAAACACAACCCAATGCGTAGATACGAGTATGGACAGATATGGACACCCAGTTCTGCTCAATATCACTGGCGGTAGCAAAGAGAGAAAATTTTAGTGAGTTTAGTATGTATAAAGCTACTTCACCACCCCTCGATCCCCGATCGCACCTCACTAAACTGTACCCATCCACAGACACAACCCGGTCCGGAATAGAACCATTCAGCCAGGTCTCACCACTAGCAAGGACCTCATACTGACCATCTAGCAAGAGTTGTCTTATTGCAGTAAAGTTCGCCACCAAGGAATGTGCATTCACATGTGCCACCCTCAGTTTCGACATTTCACAGAGCAGTTACGAAATATTATGCATCTCAAAATATGTGCTAGTCTATGAAAGCATAAGAGTCACACAGGCAATCACACTCATAAAATGGTGCCACGTCAACCTTCTCGAAGACACTAAGGTAGAAAAAACAGTATTAAGAATGAATACAAGTTTTATTGATTTAACTCAAATGCAATATTTACACGTAGCAGACAAGAAAATGCAATGGCTGGTCCAGGACGTGCGCACAGTATATAGTTGAAACGAGGAGATGCTAAGAAAAAAGTAATAATAAAAAAAAAACGAAGGTGAAAGAGCTAACAACGAGGATGGAGAATTATAAAGATTTGAAGAAATGTAGAACCACCACTGTCAGCGAAGATTAACACACTATACGTTTATGCCGCTCCATAGTAACATATGCTAACGAAATAGTTCAACCAACAGAAGGTTGAAAATACATATATCAAATTTAAATTAATAGTAAGTATATTAAAACTAAAGTTGTAGGTTAGCCTAACAAGGCAATCTTAGAAGTAGGAAAGAAAAGCCCCGGTCCCCGCTCCCATGTCCTCTCCAATTCTCGATTTTATAAAAAAGAAGGCCGAGGAGTCAATCGAAACGCATCGCTGCAAAATACGGACCAAAACTCCCCCCACCCACCTCCATATTAACCAAATTACAAATTTTTGGTAGTCATTTTTAGGAGAGCGGAGTGCAACAGCAACAATAATAACCAACACATGTACGTATTACCTCTAGTTCCATACATGTAAAAGAAAGCAATTAGAGAAAAGAGAGAGTACTCTAAAATAAACAAATCTACTGGACATACGGCGACGCACTCCATCCCTACGTTTACATGTAAGTAGCATACATAAACTAGCTAAACATAAACACCGCATCAAAATAAATAAATGCATGTGATACTGATCAAGATACAAATTATACAAAGTTATATAATGGTTTCGAAGATAATTTTCACAAATCCTCGGAAGAATTTAAAACAATGACAGGCGAGTCAGTGTCTTTCCTGGCAAATATTCGCGCATCACGCACCCAAACATATTTGATATTGTTCATTCTTGCAAACTTGCGTGCTTCGGCAACCGAAACCTTCTTTTTAACAGTAAGATGCTCATTTAGATAGATCACCGCATTACCATCTCCAGACTCAGGATCCAGATGCTTCACCAAAATACGTCCTTTCTTCCTGGCGTGGGCCAACCAGTTGTTACGGAGTGCTCGATCCCTTAGCGGGACTATGATTGGCCGAATACTTGAGGCCTTTGAAGGAACTCTGTGTGTTACGATTATGGCGTCCTCCTTTAGAGGGTATCCAATAAATTTGGAGATATTGAGTATTATTGCTCATGTTCAAACAATATGGCGTGCGTTCGGTATAAACATCGGAGTACTCCGAGCATACTCCAATTACTCGAATTACTCTACTCCCACATAAAGAAGAACTTATTCGATGGATTAAAAAACGCAATAGAGTAATTCGAGTACGCTCGGAGTACTCCGATCTCTATACCGAACGCACCCCTGAAGTTGCAGTTCGAAGGATATCATTCGTACCGGTACCTGTTGTTGACACTTATTTTTATTATTGTTCAAAAGTAAAACAAGTACTTTTTTTTTTAATAATATAGAAAATATTTTGCCCGTGTAACTAAGCGAAAATCAAAATCTTTAAGTATCTACTTATTGACATAGGTGTCAATAACTGGACAACTGGTTTATTATTACATATCTAGTTGTTAGAATCTTTATGAAATACTAGTTAATGCCCGTGAAAAATCACGGGCAGCCATGTACACATATATTTATTACCATGTACACGTATACTTATTTCCATGTGCACATGTACATCTGACCATGTACATGTGTACATATTACCAT
>JAWQRP010005288.1:0-10846 GCA_033557875.1 Quadriops clusia
GTGCCTATATCCATTTGCAAAGTAAATGAAGATAGATCCTGTTGCTAAGGATATGTATAGCAAAAGGGTATATCTCCATTTATTTTGCAAATGGATATAGGCACTTTTGCCGCGGAACGCCTCAATTATTGTATTAGAAATATGTTGTCATGGTAACTATAAACGGTAAAATAAAAGCA
This sequence comes from Quadriops clusia, assembly GCA_033557875.1. Taxonomy (NCBI): domain Eukaryota; kingdom Metazoa; phylum Arthropoda; class Insecta; order Coleoptera; family Hydrophilidae; genus Quadriops; species Quadriops clusia. The sequence continues at coordinate 180 of JAWQRP010005288.1, forward strand.
GTTATGACAAAATGAGAATGGTTTTTGCTATTACCATGACGATATACTAATAAATATCAATAAAAAACTCACAGATTTTGAATTTTGACTCCTTTCAAGTGACCCAACCTTGTTATTGAAGTTAGGGTCACAGACCTCTTGCCCGTTCTCAGTGGTTGGATTCGGTTTCGTACCAAATAACCGTTCGTGGGCAGATCTGCCATTTTGAGCTTTCGTGGGTGTGCTCAAGAGACCCATTGGCTTGACAGCCCTATCGACCCGAGGAGGTAAATCAGGAGCAGTCCCGTACATGACCTCCTTAGATGGAGGCGGTTCGCTCATGCTATGCCCTTTTTGGTGATTATAGTGCCCATGTAGCGTGCTAGTTTGCCTCTTATGAGAAACATTTTTGTTGTAATTTTCGGAAAACTCGTTCCTATGATGGTCGCCCATGGCCTTAGGGTATTCGTTCTTATCGTAATTCCCATTGTTATGTCCGTATAATGCACTTTTATTGTACACATTTTGGGGATCTATGTTTCCTGTGATGTCTTGGTTAGAATTTTGGGGATTATCTTTGCTTGGCGAAAGCGTGTTTGCTGGAGACGACTGAGTTTCATTTGGATTTGTTGAGTTGAAGCCATATCTTGTATCGTAGCTTGGCTGAGTAATTGAGAACAGTATTGTTACAATAACCACATTAATTAGAGTAAGGAAATTTGGCATAAAAATAATAAATTAAGGCTTTTAGAGAAAGTTAGAACAAAATGATTTACATATATTCCATTAGATTTTGCACAATTTATGAATGTAATGAATGACATGGATCAGTTAAACAACGGGATAATTTTCAAAGTAATCAAATTGAGTAAATTTTCCATATTAATTAAACAGATGCATGCTTAATAGTTTTTGGGGGCTTACCTGATATGGGGGCAAAATGTCAGTAGGACTATTATCAGGCATAACAACGCTTGGATCCGAGCTGGCTTTTGTTAGCCGCCCACCTGTTGCAGAGGCCGACGCAGACAAACCAGGAGACACGGGAGGTCCCGGACTATGCTCTAAGTCACTTTCAGGTGAACTAGCATAAGATAGCCTCAAAGATGACATAGGGAAAAGGAAATCATCGGACAACGATTCTTGAGGCTAAAATATATACACAAGGGTGTTACATGATATGATATGTACATGGTGAACACAAAATATACACACAAACGGAAGAGCGGGAAGAAGCAAGCACAGAGCAAATGTACAGCCTTATAGCTAGATGTGCAAAGAAAAGAATTATTAATGTTGGGAGGGAAACTAGTGAAGCAAAAGTCATCGTCAAATCTCCCCATAGGGCTCTTCGTGAATCGTTAAGCTGCGGACGTCAAAGTTTATCGGATTAGATTCGATGACTTTTGGCTCGATATAAACATTTTCTTCTTTATCGTCGATTACATTTTCTTTTTGATTATTGACGGTACACACATTTTTTACATCGTTTTGAAATTTTTTTATTTGATTGTACGTTATTATTTCATCCCTATCTTGTTCATTTTGAAAGATTTCCGTGTGTGCTGGAATGTCATATTTCTCAGAAAAATTTATATTTAAATTATGTTGGTAATTGCTGTTTTGGCTCTGGAATTCTCTATTGCATGCAATATAATTTTCAATGGGCACATTCTTCTCCATGCTATTATAATTCTTAATTTCATGACCATTAGGTGAAATAAAATCATAGTGTCGATTTGGTAAAGAATGGTAGTTAAATTGATTGTTATTGTTGTTGTTAACACTAGAAATACAGTTTCTGTTAAATCGTTGTGTTTGATTATGAATTGGTATTTCATTATAGTTCGGCATTCCATTATAGTTTTTAGCTTCGTTATAATTTCTAGTTTCATAAGAATTTCTAGTTTCATTTCTAGCTTCATTATTTTTGTTTGTTTCATTATATTTTCTTATCCCATTAAATATTGGCGTTTGGCCCGTATTCGACATGCTACTAAAATTAGTAATTTGATTCAAGCTAACATGGCAATTTGGTGGGTTAAAACTCGCAACGCAAGCATTAGTATTATAAGTTGGCAAACCTTTATCATAATAATCACTAGAGCAAACTCGATTGACAATGTTTTTACTTGCATAGTATGGGTATTGGTTCGGGTAATACGCATTCGTGTTGTACTGTTGGTAACTACTGCCCAGACTGGTCTGGCTTGGGTAATAGGATTCAATCGGGTGGAAATGATTACGAGGGATCGACAAGGGACTGCCGTACATAGACATGGAGGCTTTACGGTGTCTATTGCTACTAGTACGGGGTGCTCTGTACGTCATAGGCAAAGATCGGGTGCTTTTCGGTTTAAGAGTAACCATGGGAAAGTAAATATCGGAAAAAATATCTACGCCCAGCTGAAAATGAAACAATGAAGAAATAATAGTCCCATCACCTTTAAGTACCAAATAATCACAAGAAAAACCATGATAAAAAATTCTAACACAAAATTGTCAGCAAAGAAAGCAACAGATATAAATAATATACCTTGCTTTCCGACATCCAGAGGGCCCCACTTTGCTGCTTGTCGATTATTTCACGTACTTTCCGGTACCAATTATCAGTGTTGTCATTAAGAGTGATTGTTGAACTAAAAATGTGGTTCCAGACTTTGTCCAATTTTTGGCACTGCTCCAACAACTTCTTTGAGCTCTTATGGGCGGATTTAGGCAAACCCTGTCGAAGCTGCTTTATTATTATTTTCGTTTCTGCTTTGAAAAATACTACTATCGGATATAATTGAGCATAATTGAGTCTTTCTACAGCGTTCGGAGTGATATCGAGCAAAGCGTGCTTGCCTGTCGATATAACTTCACGGATTGCTGAAAGTCTTATAATGTTTGAAGACATTTTAGCGGATTTTTCTTCTACGTTCGTATCTAACTCTGTAACAAATAATTGTATTAACGTGCACAAATTATTTTTTTTTAAATCTACTTACGAGGTGAGATGAATTTATCAGGGAAGTCTTTGAGCAATTTTTCTCGGGCCACATCCGATATAGGCCCGAATAGAATCACAGGTCGAGTAAAACCAGGATGTTTGAGTACAACTCGTTCATAAGCAGGGAATTTTGACACGGTATCAGAGAACAAAATATCATCCCAATGTTCTTTTCCTAAACTCTTGGACCTTCGATTTGAACTCCTCCTCCTTCTGAAGAAGCTACCTCTTGATTCGTTCGCTGACATTTCTTTCTTTGTAGCGTTGAATTGCGCAGTAGCTAGCTCTTCAGCTCTTGCTTTATTCGGAATAATCCCTTTTTGCACCTCCTGGTTATTCCTTCCGATTCTGTAGACTTGCCAGCAACCCACGACTCCATTATACAAAGTATCGATAACATGGAATATATCACCAGATCTAAAGGTCATCTCTCCCTTTGCGGGATTGTCGTAATGGAAGTGAGTCTTTATGTAAAAGCTATCGCCCTTTTGGGACGCTACGATGTTATCGTACTCCTCTTTACAGAATTGCACTATCAACTCTATCCTGTCTTGTAAACTCAACAGAAATAATACTGCTTCCTCTCGGGTTACACCTGCCATATCCATATCATTCACTTTGAGAATTTTGTCTCCGGGTTGCAAGCCCTGAAGAGATGCCGGACTACCGGGTTGTACAGCTGTGACGAAAATGCCAACAAAATTGCCACCGGTGAGTCGGATGCCTACAGAGCCCTCTTTGTGGAATGTTATGAAACGAGCATCGGGTCTGCAATGAAACAATTTTTGGTTGAAAAATTCTTTGACTTTGAGTCTAAATATTTTTATAATGGTTTCAAATCAAAGTGGTTCGAAAACATATATGAAAATAATAATTATCAAAAAAGATTTTTTCTAATGGGTATTCAAATGCAAAATAATAATCGATTAGTTCATTACGTTTATTATATTTGAAACTCGACTTTTAGCCTCATATTTTTGAGTATATTCATGACTTTGAAGTTAAAATTTTCTGAAAGTACCACACAATTACAAAGAACAAAACATATTAAAATATACTACCTCTGGTTCATAATAAGTGAGACATTATCGATTTGTATTTTTTCCATAATAAGTGAGCCATTTTCATAGTCTATATTTTTTTCCAAGATACAAAGGTTATTTCCGATTTTTATATTTTAAAAAATTAATGAGTAATTGAGGAAAAAAACATTTATTATTCAAAAATCACTCTGAATCCTAATGTGAATCTGTTTTATCTTGTCTAGTACAACTTAGAAATATGCGAAAAAGGCGAGTGGAAACTACTCCATATTTATTTCCCTTGCTCTCGGTCCCAACAATTAAATTTCTATAGCATTTTTATTTTATATAACGCACCCATTTCCCGCTTATAACACCACATTTTTAATATACATAAATACTTTTTTAAACTTTTTTTGAAAACACTAGAAAGGCATAGACAAATATAAAATTAATTTTTATTAACATATACACCAAAAATAAATAACATTTTAAAGCCTTCAAAACAATCAGAACATTTCTTTCTTGTACAGAGGTAGAAGAGGAAGTCTTAAAAAATTTCAATAAACTAGAAAATGCACTTTTAAAAAAAGATCTATCACTGTAAACAAATACAAATTGATGATTTTTTCAGAAGCAAAATTTGTAAGAATGTATAATTTGTTTTGTATTTCTTTTTTAAGGTACTAGTTTTATACGGAATTGGTTTCATTAACTTTAATTTTATTTAAAAGAAGTAAAATACATACTTGCAGTTTGTATTAATAGGTATATCGTCAAATGTTTTTATTTTAATATTTACGTTTATGTAAAGACGTTTTAAAATTATTTTTGTTCATTTTTAGTGGTTTCTAGGATTCCTCGGTAATACCCCTTTCCCAGTTATAGCGCTCTTTTTCCTATGGCCCTAGAAAAGCTTTATACTGAAGTTTTACTGTAATCGAAAGATACAAAATGTTAATACAAATTAATAGTAAGAAAACAATTCTGCTTTCGAACTTTTGCCTTGCCAATATATTGAATCATAATTATTTTTTCCGTCACAACCTAAAAAATGAACTACAGCCCTTCGCTTCTAGTTTGTTAAATTCGATTTTCACGTCATTTTAACCCTTTCGGTGTTAAAAAATTTTCACCTAAATCTACGATAGTTAATCACTGCATTTAACAAACTAAATTATCAAATATTTTAAAGTGCATAGCACATGTGATTAAAAATTTGGTAGATAATAAGAATATGAAAAATTAAATTAAAAAATAATTAAATGTCAATAAAATGAATAGAAAATGCAAACGGCTCATTTATTATGTAATAGATTATTTTACATAGTTAATGCCAACTTTTTTTTGCTTTCGGTATATCATAGTACTGTAGTAAGTATTGATAAGTCGACTACAGTACTATGATATACCGAGAGCGAAAAAAAAATTGTGATTAACTATGTAAAATAATACTTATTTGGCAATTCATATGAAGTTTCTTGGTTAATGGCTTGAAAACTAGAGCATATTGCTAAAAAGTTTCAACTGAGTTTGGAGTCACCCTTTATCCGTGTCTACAATTTGGAAAGTATTTAACTCAAAAACAGTATAATGATGTTAAATTTTGCAGATTTCTATGGAATCAACTATGTCGGTTGAAGGAGAAAATTCGTATAAAATTTTCCACATCAATAAGGCAAAACTTCGTCATTTAGTGTCATCCCAAGAAGCCGTAGACCAAGCTAGATCCCTCATCAGTTGAATTTTACTGTGTTTAATAGAAATTAAAATTGTAAATGTATACCATAAATTTAGACAAATATAAATTGCAAATGTATACTACATTTCTGGATGGAGGGAGTATATTTTAATATGTTTTGGACTTTGTAATTATTTGTATTTTGAGAAAACTTTAAGTCATAAATATGCCCAAAAATATGAGGTTAAACGTCGTCTTTCAAATATAATAAACAAAATGAACTAATCGATGTATTATTTTGGACCTTAACACCCATCACAAGAAATCTATTTTGGTAATTATTAATTTAAGAAAGGTCATGAATGCAAACAAAGAAAATTATGAAAATAATATATGATATTTATGTGGTTTAGTAAATACTTACATTGGCTGCTTCGTCTTTTGCACTATAGGGTCTTCTTCATAAAGCTGCCTCCTACTGCTGTAATAATCTGAAACGTTTGACCCATATAAATTTACATGCATATAGAACAGCGAAATTGCTGCATTAGATTAATCACATAAATAAATAATTGTTCAACAACTTTCATCTACAGTAGAATTTAATCAAAAAATAAAGGAACCATAAATATAGAAATCATTTTTGGAGAGAGAGAGAAAGAGAGCAATCTGTGCTATGGCGTTGACTAGCATCGCAGTGTTACTTCATGCCTTTTTGCTTGTCTTTTGCAGGATTGTGGTATGAAAAATTTCCAACAAGCTTCAACAATAATCAAAGAGAATATTTAAATTATAGGAATTTTCATTACCACAATACTTGTACAGATTTTCAAGTGAATTTCGTGAGAGTCGTTTCTATGCGCAGAAATAAACGCTACATCCATTCTACAAATAACAAAAAGACAAATAATAAAGAAATATTTTGTGCACGGCAGGCACATATATATATGTTGCTAAAGAACTCACTGAACAACCAGCGTATTGCTTGTTTGGCCCGTTCCAAAGTTTCTAGGCCAACTGGAAATTATAAACCATCGATTTGAGTCAATTCATTATAATAAGTCTCACTTAATTAAATATTAGTACAGAACCTCCTGATGGTTCAATTGGATTAATTAAGTTGCAATGAAAATCTTATTGTACTTTAAATAATTTACCTTCTGCTCGCGGGGGAGGAGGTCGAGGGGGCTCTTCCCTGCTCTTTGATCTCCCATAACTGCCCATATTATTTCTGCTATCTAATTGGCTTAAGTTTGCATCGGATAATGGTCCCCTAAGTCGACCTCGTGGGGCTAAATTGCTCTTGTCATCGGGTAATGAATTGGGACCACTATTACAATCCAGTTTGTCATCGAACCCATTCGTGTTCAAGTTGGGGTTTCTTGTGGGCGGCTGAACGTATAAATTTTGATTGGAATAACTTTGGCCGGATGTCAAGAAGTCGTCTCCCTTATAAAAATTGTTCACGGCACCCGTCGTGCTAATCGAGCTCTGTGTTTGGTGCGAAATGTTAGAAGTTACGTTAAAGTCCCTAGCTACCGATAAATGCAGTTTGTCTTTTGTACTATCGATGATCTTCTTGGCCTCCTTTATCGACATCAGCTCGTTGCAGTTTGTGTTATTGATCTTCGTGATGAAGTCGCCTTCGTTGAGGACTTGGTTCGTGTTCAAAAGCTGCTCCCGGGCCTTCGATGATATTTCCTTTATGAACAGTTTGCATCCTAACACTATACCGAAGTCTAAAAAATATTTAAATTATAATTACCAATGGTTTAACTATAATTACTATTATATCATGATAGTTAATATATTTGTAAGAATGCTGAATTTTTTTTACACACCTTCTTTCTTTGAGTTCTTGGTTAAGGTAACTTTCGGAGAAATAGGATTAATCCCCAATGCTGCTAAAGGAGGACCGTTGAATGAGGCACTGTGACCGTGTTGGTATTGAGCAGTTCGTCGTTTCACTACAAGCACTACCGTGTCGCCAGAATCCCTTAATACTTGTACTGCTGTGGCGTAATCTACGTTTTGCAGGGAAATGCCGTTAACAGAGATGATTCTGTCGTTAACCCTGAAATTATTTTTTTTAAAATAAATGATATGATGATGATGATATGATGAAATGATTGAATTTTTGGAAATAATCATGAAAAATGAAAACTCACTGCAGTAATCGTTCAGCAGGTCCTGAAGCCAAAACATCGCTTACAGCTATACTGGGGTCTCCTGACGCAAAGTGTGGGTTATCCCGGCCTCCAGATACAGCAATGCCGAAGCCGTAACCAGGGACTCTCGTCACAGTAATTTGTTTGTATTCCCATCCTCTTTCCTGCAAATAAAAAATATAAATATCATTAATGTTTGATGAATTAAAAATTTGAGCAAATATTAGTGTATATTCTTGATATACATAAATTTAAATACATTTTGGAAGATAGTTTTAAAGAGTAATATGATTGTTATCATTATTTAAAGTTTGTAGGAAAGAAGCAACCTAAAAAATATATATTCGAAAATAAATAATCTTAAGGTTGGAGATACAGTACAGTGTTACAGTTTTGACTACTTTAAACGGTTTGACCTATGAAGTTGAAATTTGCTCGGACTATGGACTGTAATATTACACATAGAATAGCTATGTTGATATTTGAAAAACAAAAGTATAAAATAGAGTTTAAGCCATAAAAAATATATGTTAAAATAACACGTCAAACTTTCGGAATGAACAATTTTTTTGTTATTCAAGTTAGGGTTGGGATATTTTATTTTTATCTTTTACATACTATTGTTTATCGACTGGGTATCTTCATCTTTCTATTTCTTTATTTTAAAAAATTAGGAATATTTGATATGTGTTAATTAGTAAGTAGTTCGGAAATACCTTTTTATACATTAAATATAAAATGCATATTTTATCTAAAACGGTGATAAAATGCACAATTAAATGATTATTTATAAGGATAATTTTATATTTCAAAACCCTGCTGCAATACAGTTTAAGCCCGTGCCATTCTGACCTTCTCAATAATTCAGCATTTGTCCGCTAGTGGTCGTGATCCTTGTTTTTAACTTATCAAAATAATAGGTATATAGTAATACCTCGTTTAACGAAGCTACGCAATTTTTCAATTTCCAAATATGTAAAACAACAATTTCAAAATAGTTATTAAATTTGCTTGTCTACGGTGGCTGATTAGTAAACCAACTTATTTGTAAACATTGGCATGCGTCCTTCTCTAACATCAACAACAACGTATATCTATCCCATCGCGGGAATTTTGAACCCGTTTCGAACTTTACAGATTTCTTAAAAGTTTGGTAATATTTTTCAAAATTTCATAAAGATAAAATGCTCTTTATATATTGTAACGTGTGTCGCCATAGAGAGAATTTGTACGATAATCGATAAAAAAAATAGTTATATATTTTACCAAAAGAGCGTTGTAGTTACTTTTTAAATCATGCTTTAAAGCATCTGCGAAAATCTCATCATATTCCACCTAGTAATTTTTGAGATATCTGAAAAGTGCGGTTTGTTTACTAGTCAGCCCTCTTAAGGGTCTTGGAACAAGACGCAAAATTTCTATTAAAGCTGTAGCCTTTATTATTAAAGATGAAGCAATGAAATTTTCCATATGGCTAGATCAAATGGTGATCTAGTGGCCCTGAGTTTTATTTTTTTGAAATTATTAATTTTTAATATAAAAATTCATATAAAAAACGTAAATATAACTTTAACAAAAAAAATAAAAAACAGAGCCACTAGATACTTTTATATAGAAGTCATTCCTGAAAACCATTTTTAAAAATTATCTTTAATAAAGCCAGTAGCTTTAATTGAAATTTATAAATCGATGCTGTCACCATCTATTGAGTCAGTGCGTAACTAAACTATCTCTATCTCATAAATGGGTAAGTCTTATTCTTTCCCGAGGTGTACGTTTACCTGGAGAGGGATTCTTTTCTACCCTTCGAAAGTAGGCCAACTGTGATTAAAAACTTGTTTTGGAACATGTTGTCAACGAACTGGACCCACGAAGAAAAAGTGAGACAATAGTATTCTAGTAAATACATTTTACCTTCCAATATGTACCATAAAATCTCGAGTATAATTCACGCATTTTTCTAATTTTTCTTGCCGAATATCTAGAGTGCGTGTTATACACGAGTAATGACAGAAAATCATAAAAATAGTGGTCAGGCACCTAACCAACACGTATTTACTATAAAAAGTATTAATGCGTATGTATTATACTCGAAGATTATTTTTCGGAAATTATACTCTTAAAATGGGTTGCTTATTATACGCGAGTGCGTATTATATAGAGTTTTTACGGTGATTATTAAAAATAATAATTTTTAAATTCATTTGCGGGACAAGTAAATTCTTAATGTTAAACGAATTAAATCACAACAGGAACATTTTTTACATGCTTTTTTTTTAGCTGGTAGATATCAAACATTCTCTTAGTTTGATTTATAGTATATTATTAAATTAAATGGTAACGAAAATTGTAATATGGGCAATAAGTATGTATCCTATTTCCTTTACTGTGCGTCTCGTATATTAATCTATTAAAATAAGCGTTCTTTTATTATTGTACAATATATTATTTGCATCCTAATAGGGAACATGGGCTGATTTCTTTTTTGTTCTAACCTGTCAAGTTGATCAAAAACGCTGAATAAAACTAACCATAATAATTGACCTTATTCACTTACTCAAATAGTGTAACAATAAATAAGTAAGTTATTAATGATATATTTAAATATTAATAAATATTTAATTTTTATTGTTTTCTTGACCTTTTATTTTATTAAATATTTATAATATTGGGTATAATAAGGTCGTTTTGTGTGTTGATATATTTTTATTTCGACGTTTCGTTCTTAATTAAAAACATCTTCAGGAGATAATACAATATAATACAAAATGAAATTTCTTACTTGACAAATTAATTAAAATAATATCTTCTTATTTAATTGATAA
>JAWQRP010005289.1:0-10846 GCA_033557875.1 Quadriops clusia
GTGGTAACTTCATTGACCTCGCCACCGCAAAAAAACTGAAGACTTATAACGCCGTTTCACCGAAGTTATATGGCCTCCCGAAAGTTCAGAAACCACACGTGCCTTTACGACCAATTACCAGCTGTATCCAATCGCCCTTTTATCAGACCTCGAAGTACCTAGCAAATATCATCAAGAAAATAACAGGAAAATCCACCCATCTCATAAAAAATTCTTTTGAGTTTCAAAAATTTATTAAAACAGTCACACTACCAGCGGGTTACATCTTGGTGTCTTTCGACGTTGTGTCCCTATATACCAGTGTCCCTTTAGACATCATACCAAGCATCATAAGGAAGAGATGGTGTGAAATTCAAGAACACACAAACATTCGTCTGGATAACTTCACACAAGCTATAGATCTAATAAACAACGGTGCATATGTGCAGTTCGAACAAATATTTTATTCGCAGGTGAATGGGCTGCCGATGGGGGGACCATTATCATCGGTGCTGGCTGATTTGGTGCTGGAAGACCTACAGGCAGAGATAATCAGCAAAATTAACTATCCACTTCCCTTCTTCAAACGCTACGTAGATGATTGCATCGCCGCAGTTCCAGCTCCAGTAATTGACTACACCCTCGCACTACTTAACAACTATCATTCTAAGATTCAGTTTACTATGGAGCGAGAAAAAAAACTCATCTCTGAACTTCCTTGATGTTACCCTCCTGAGAGCTGATAATAGGATCCTCACCAGATGGTACAATAAAGATACATGGTCAGGCAGATACTTAAATTATTTTTCAAAACAACCCCTAGTTCACAAGAAGAATGTTGTTAGAGGAGTTATAGATAGAGCACTAAAATTGACAGACCCCTGTTTTCGACCAGAAGCTCTTGAAAGAGCTAGAACAGCACTTACCAGGAATGGATACCCTCCATTGCTCATTCAAAGCATTGTAAAAGAGAGATTACATAAAATATACCACAACTACAACAACAGCCAGTCAGAAAATCAGGAAGAGAAAGAAAGCGAAAGAAAACTATATATCTACACCGTATATACAGAACTTGTCTCCCACTGTAAATAACATCTTTAAGCCTTTCAATTGTTGCCTCGCCTACAGGAACGAAAACAGTCTGAAAAATCAAGTTTTTTCAAAATTAAATAGCAAGACTGCAAAAGAAAACCAGACGCATGTGGTATACAAAGTTAATTGCGCGGATTGTCCTGGTACTTATATAGGACAATCCAAGAGACATCTCAGCGACCGGATAAGAGAACACAAATATAGCCTAAGAAGCGACGCGAATCCAAACAGCACAGCATTAAAGAAGCATGTTTTGGAAAGTGGACAGTCTTTCAACTTTGAAGATGTATCTATTCTAGCCATTGAGAGAAACGACAAAGCCAGACAAATCAAGGAGATGATCCAAATCAAACTGCACCAGGACACAGCCGTAAACGATCGCAGAGACGTGAGAGACCTCAGTTGTGTTTATAATTCGCTTTTATTCAACTCATAACCTAAATATTTGTTTATTTATTTAAATTGTCATAGTCAACTGTTTGTTACCTGTCAACCCTCAGCAACAAAAGCAGATTTCTGTAATGTTTCTTTAATAATCCAAACTATAGATGTCAATACTCTCAATCTTGACGTCGATACGGAGAACTTTGTTCCGCATCAAAAATTGAATTAGTTCCAATCAGAATGTAGTCCGCTAAGCTAAGAAAATTTAGAATAATTATAAATAGTATATCTTAAGATAATGTTAATGTTAATTTAAATTTAGGTATGTATGAAAAGATTTAATGGCCATAGTACATTTCAATAACGACAAAAATTTTTTTACAGAATATGATGTATAATTTTAATTGCTGAAGAAGGGGCAAATCCGTCTCGAAACGTCCGGACATGAAAAAGGGATTAAAATAAATTTCAATTTAAATTTTAAAATGTTCAATTGACCTAAAAAACCAAAGAAAGGAAAAAACCTAATAAAAATTAAAACGTGGTCGAGAATAAAAAAACCTTGAAATTAAAAATTTCATGTTTCACATTTTGGACAAATATAAGCGAGTAAACTTTTTTCAACGACTCCAGCAAATAACACATGAACGTATTTATTGCACATATTACAGAGAATCATTTTTTCTATTCCATCTTCTCAAACGTAACACAATACCAAGGTTCTCTGTTTGTTTTTCTAGTACCGCTGGGCTATGGAACTGGTTGCAGGATGGTAGTTGTAGTTCCAGCACCCTAGGGCTTATTAGAACACACCCACACTTTTTGATATTTACAGAGATTTCGTCAATAAAAACAAAAAGTGAATTCAATATATTACGGTATTTCGTAGACGAAGATCCAAACTTTCAGAAAAGTGTTCATTTATGAATATAGCTCAAATATTTCGTTCAGAATAAAACAAAACTCATTTATCTGAAATAGTATCCGAGCCACATAACAACCGTTGAAGGGTTGGTTACTGCAACTAACCTGTGGCTAACATAACGATTCTTTTTGCTGTTTACTAACCTACCCTAGGCGAGGAACAATAATCTAATGGGACTAACCGCTTAGATATCGCAATTTTTTCAAAAATGGCACTAGGTCTTATTAGGCGATAGGTATTATTTGGGTTTTATAGAAAAGCAAAGGGATAAGAGATTAGTCTTCACCAGCACAAATACGTATGTAACGTCACTTCGTCTACTTTCAGAAACTTCGCATTTCAACACATTTCGTCGAAATTCTTCTGGGGGCGCCCTCTTACATTTTCCGGTTTAACTAATTTTCAAATCTACATATATTTAGGTTTTACTTGTGGAGTTGAGTAAGACGTTTTTAAAGCATTAGTCTGGCTTTCTATATATACTACTTATTCAATGATAAACTTTTTGCTTTTTCGGTCAGACCGACAGCCACACCAAACCGGATAATTGAGGCCCTACTGAAATTCCATTTTAATAAAGCAATAATTACAATCATAAATTTGGCAGTAAAATATTTTAACATAATTAGAAGTAAAATTTATTATTATACCTGGCGAGCCCTATATTCATTCTTATAAGGGGTTTTATTACAAAAAGCTGTGGCATAAAATTAACGACACGAAACACAATTAAAAACTAATTATCTGATTGTTGTCTTTTATGATCACATTACCGCTGGCTCTTTAGTGATGCGCAGATAAATTTAAGGGGAAATGAATTGCTGTTGCGACCATTGTAGGCTTAGTAATTAAGAAAATAAATAAGGTTAATGCTTAGAAGCCCGCAGATTCGGAACGTGCACTTTCTGTACTAACGCGAATAAAGCTTAAATTTTAATGTAGAGGTTCAGTGCGATATATTGTTGGCTACCGTAGGAATTCGGACTATGCGGTGAAAAACGGGCAAGTTTTCACGTTCAATTACTGTTGCTATTTATACGATAGAGTGAGTTTTAGTTGGTTTTAGTTTAGTTTAGTTTAGGGAAGTCGGTAAAAAATTGCGGCAAATTCAAATAAAAGTTGGTAGCATGTATCATGATTGTCCGAAACAACACTTGGAAGTTTTCGAATCTTTATAACCAGGATTAGAAGTCGAATTTCTATCCTGGGACCGAACAAAAACTAGCTGGCGAGGAAAAAGTGAAGCAGAGGGCAATGTTTACGGGAAAGAGCCACCTATAAACGTGGGAAGAGTCCGTCTGGCAGTACATCGTAAAGATCCCTAACAGTATGTCTGGTAGTCGTTTCAGGCTTGAGCTTTGGGCCCGTGAATAATAATAGGCGGAATAGTGCAGAATAGTGGAAGATCCAAGTAGAAATTGCGCACCAAGGCGAGGCCGCTGCTGGAAAATAGCGTTCCGCTTTATAAAGTGCCCCTGAAATTATGTGTTTCAATTTCAGCAACAAGGATTCTAAATTGCCGGTGGTCATGAAGAACCGTAAATTTTTATTTGAAACCAGAGAAGATGATTTATCGGCTATTATTTTTTTTATCTTCACTCTCCTTCGTTATTTAGTGCCGTACTGAAGCAAAGATACCTACATTACAAATTGTTAGTATCGTTGCCGGAATATGTTCTGGGCATGCATGCGACCGACCTAGTTGAATGGTATATGGTTGTATAATTTATCAAATCAAATGTTGGTTTTAAGTTTCAGGTATAATAAACAATGCATTTGCATCTCTGTTTTACATAGTCATGTAGATATTATACAGAATTGTTTATTTTAGTCTATACCTCCATTGTAACATCCTCTTCGGGGCAAGTTTTGAAGCATCGGATAAAAGAATACAGAACATGTATGTCTGTTGTCATTATTTTTATCATATATTCAGTCCTGTTGCTTTGGGAAATTTCACTTTGTTGATTGGCAAAACAGCGCTGTCAAGGGACTCAACGAACAGCACGGGAGTTGTGAATGTGATGTGAATGGAATTCTGGAAACCTCGAAGCTTCCTATTTTCAAACGGAATGCGTTGCTATTAAGTTAGCCAGAAAATAATATTACACGAATGACCGGTGCATTTTATTTTTGCTTCATTGTACTTAACAGCTTGACCAATGTGCACAATGCTACATTGGAAAATAAAAGACGTTAAGAACACTAAAGCGATTGAAATCTCATTACTCGTTCAACAGGGGATGAATTAGGGATATGACAAAAGTCAATTTCAAGACTTCCAACACTGGAATCCAGTATATAACAGCTTAAAGAAATCCTATAGGAACGTATGAATAGTTTAGTGAGTTGAGCACTGACTCTGGCGTGTGAAATTGAGCGAATAATTTTCGGTTTGAAATGACTTCCGCAGATATGCGGCATCAAGTGCTTTTGGATTTTATTCCTTTATAAAACTTTATGGACATATTATATAACCGTATATTGCATATATTATGTTCACTTATCGATAAGAAACCCGCTTCATGAGCCTCGTCTGCACTGGACTTTCGTGTAAAATCTTTATCGGGTGTGTTCTTTACGAGATTCTTCTCGTGAGTACATCCTTAATACTCGAATAAAACCGGGGCTATTTGAAATTACTTTGTGCATATATTGCTTGCATGCAGATGTAAACGTATCGTGAACGTAACTGTAAATTTCGATGCTGTTTTCAGATGGTTGTGAAATAATTAACTTTTAATTGATGTTGTTGTTGTTGCATTTATCTCTTGTTGCATACACACATTTTCGAGCATTGCACTGTAAAAATCATGCAGAGGTTCCCCGTATACGTCAACCGTGCTATGTCCATTTCTGGTTATTATTTATTCTGTCAGATCTCCCAATGGAGCGTTACTCTGTGCACATTACGCGGACATTCGTATTTATGAACGCCAGACGAAGCTGACGTTAAAACTTTAACAGATGTATTTTAAAAATTTTCTACGTTATTTATAAATATAAACGGTCGTTGCGCAGAACATTTGCATTGTGCCATTGTGTTTGATTGTTTGTCTAATAATGCCGCGAATTCCCTTGCCGGAACAATACGGCCTTATTAATCTTGTGCTTAATACAGCCTCTTGGCTCAAGTTGTCTAAGGGAATTGCTGAACACTGTTTGATATGCGGCAAACACATTGGTAGCTAATGTCTTTATGGGAATTTCCAGGAACCTCTTGCTATTCGCGAGCTGCAAGGTGCATTTAACTCGATCCGTTGATATAAGATTACCGTGAATGTGGTTTGATATTAAATATAGTTCCGCAAATTTACTTTAGGGTCCAAATTTAATTGCCATATAAGTGATGTCGTTAAATGCATGTATTATTCCGGATTCCCGGAAAATAATAGCGTTTGGAATTTATTTCTTCCATATAATCTACATAAAACTTCAATACCGGTAAATATTTCAATTTATCGAAAAGGAAAATATAGAGGTCACCCTTCGAGAGACGTTATTGTGAGCAATCCCTTCAAGATGGAATTGCATTTGAATTTTTTTCCGCATAAAGTGCGGCATAAAAAACAAATTCGCATACGTACGACACACGGGGTGGCGCCTGTTAAATTTTAGATTCGGCCCTTTCCCGCCGTCCCTTTTTAAGTGGTTGTTTTCCCAGCCATCCCGAACGTATGTGGGCCTATTTTTCACTGCCTTATACATGTTATCGTCATTCCTAGATAGGTCTACTCGATTCTTTTCGGTGACAGCTACAGGGACAGATTTGGATGGGTAGCCCTGGAACAATGCTTTTGCAGAGCAAGAGGTACCGCACATTTTGTTTGTGTTACGTATGATTTCTTACACAAGGTTTATCATTAAAGTATTTAGTATTTGTTGTGCTAACCGAACTTAGAAATAAATTAAACTTGACATCTCGTAGAGTAATACATTAGGAAATTAATTTGTGTAAGTTTGAGTCATATAAGGGAAAGTCGCATTCAACAGCACCTATCGACATTCACTTACACTCTTTCAGGTTATATACTAAACATAAATCACTATACTTCTAGAGATGGCGTTACCTGCGGTTATAATTCGATATTAATCGACTTTTAGATGAGGTACGATTTAGGAGATCGGTACGATTATGCAACTTTCTCCTACATAGATTATCTAAAAATACTAAAGAAGTTTTTTAATGCTAGTGCTCGACAAAAGTAATTAATATTAATAACAATGACAATAAAAAGTTAGAATTTTTAGTGTATGACGATTTAACATGATTAAAACAGATTCCACAAAGTTAGGATGTTAGTTAAATATATCTCTTTGCAAAGTAAGGAGTATTAGGTTAGGATGTAAAAATTTCTAACTCGAATCGCCTCAATAAAACTCTGAAGTTACGAAAATTCTTGTAAAACTTTTCACTTTTACATACTTATATTTATTACATCACGAAACCTTTGAACGAAAACATCACAGAATATTGCAGCAACGTGCTTAACTTACTTTCGTTAATTATGCATACAAGGAAAGGGAAAATGTTAATTTTTACTCGACTGGTTTTTGTGGCATGACTTGTAAAGTTCACGAACCATATCTTTACGTCGTTATTATTTATTGCTACCAAAGTAATCTATCCACATTCCCTCACATTATCGCGGCTTTTCCACCCGTCCTCGCGTAATTTCGTATTTCCTGAGTGAGGACGCAGGCGGAAAATTAAATATATAACGGATATTTTGTTCCAGGCGGAAAAATTCCTGGCGTAGAGGTCTCCATGCCGCCATCCCACACCGCACTAAGCGGCGATCTGCACGTACAAATAACATCATCTTCATTTCCGCCACTCCTCCTGCAGTTGTCTCGCCTAGACGGGGACACCATCCAAACTTTGACGACTTTCCCGGTTTTGCCCGAGGCTAAGGCATTATCCTTAAACACGACGATAGTGAAGATACCCTGCGGCTACTTCTCTCGAGGAGGTCAATACTACGTCCTACTGAAAAAGAGGTACGTTACTGGATGTCAGCAGAATAAGAAATTTACTTTAGCTATAACGCGTCATAAATAATGTTTAAAAGTAGAGTGGTTTTACATTGAGAGTACTAAAAACTAAACCTATTTCTACTAAGTAATTTTCTAAATTTTCAATTTTAATTGATATCAGTATCAGTCATATTTTGATTAAAGAATTAACAAAATCTAAGGAGGATATTTGCAAATAATTTATGCAACTTGTAGTAGGTCAATTCAGTTTTAAAATTGATTGTATGATTTTAAATGGATGGAATGAATAAAAACTATCGTATTGAATTCAATAAATAACTATTTTATATTTTTGCGAATAATATAGTTAGACACCTATTCTTCAATGGTATAATGTTCTTATACAACTTGAAATTCATGGAAACAATAACATAAAAAATGTACCGAATGACTATGATATCAGTACCTATTTACATAATTTCCCTATATTGCAAAAATATTGAACTAGTTAGGTATATGTATAAAATTTTACATATATGATTAATTATATTAAAACTTAAAGGAGGGATTAGTATACGCTTACGTGAGAAGGACTTTAAATGTTCCAACAAGTAGCAAAAACTTCCGCCATCTAGCACTCGTTATTAATTTCGTAGGAGGAAGTAGTTAGCCTAACAAGTTTATAAAACTCCTTGATTAATTTTTCTATCCTGTGCCATTTTTAATTAGCGTTTAGCGTAAGTTTGTTAAAGTTCATGCAAACTGACGACGTAAATAATGGAATTAAGGATGATACTGCACTTTTCTCTAAATATTGGAGCAACTACTGGAACACGATTTCAGACGTTGTTTGCCTGTGCAACTAAGTTAGAAATTTAATATTCCCTGTACGTGAACGAAGAGCAAGCCTCAGATTTCTAGTTTATCGCAAAGAAGGAAAGTGCATTGTAAAATACTTATTCTTAGCTAATTGGACTTGTAGAATGAAATATTGGAAATGTTTTGTTGATGGACGAAAGGCGATGTGACGCCCCTAACTAACTGTAAGCACAAAGCAGGTAAGGCCTTCGTTATGTTTTAAAATAAACGTACTTGGATTGGTATTTTAAAGGTAAAATATTAAATTTCTTTAAAAACGGGAATAACAAGTTGCAATAATGAAGCTCGTACAAATTGAATTTGCGAGAGTTAATTATATACTGCAAGGGAAATTTGATGAGAGTTAATGTACTCCTTGAATGAGCAAGGAAAATGTATTTTTAGAGGAATATTTTTCTTGACGGTAACAATCCTTAGTCGGCTAAAGTTCTACGTGGAAAAACGTAACTCACGCAACAGTGTATAAATTAAGATGATTAAACTCGTGCACTTTTTATTAAAGAAAAATTGAAACGAAATGTTTGCAAAATGCAGAAAATTTATTTCACGCGATTGCAGGCCCTATAAGTTTGTTTTGTTTTCTAGGCCGACGTCTAGCGCTAGTTCAGACAATACAACAACCAACATCAGCCAGGAGTACGACGAAAGTTCGGTAATTACAAGAAGTTTGGATGTGCGGTGGCCCATGCCGCAACTTTCTCTCACCCCAGAGCATGTACAGACTTACCCGGAGCGGCCGGTGACGGCCATCCTGGAGTTTCCGGAGGTTGTTTGTCCTCCGGTGGCCGATAGCCCGGCGAGCGCCATCCCGGAGTTTTGGCTTGAGCTACATTATTGCGGCCACTCTCTCCTCACCTGTGATAGTGAAAATGAGTTTAATATGGCAGCCGGGAATCCAAATAAAACTAACGTTCAGGTACTGTTATAATAATATCTAACTTTGATAAATATGAGTTTGTGTTTGTTCCATTGAGCACTAGAGAGAGTCAGCAACAAACTATGAGTTTGCGCAAATATTAAATCCAATGCAATGTTTGAGTTACTTTCTCAGTTATTCCATATGACATCAAGTGTTGGCGCGGATAAATTCCGAATTAACACATTGTGTGCGGGTACATTTCGCGGCGGAATTGTGACGGGCGCGGGGGTTTTGCGCGCAAATTTAGTTATTCAGTTAAAGCTCAATAAATGTCCCTCATCCTGTCTTATAACGTTGTGCCTATATATAGTCAAATAATTTATTCTATTTACTTATATTTTATAAAACTAAATAAAATTTTCAAGTTACCCGATCAGCAGCTAAATTTTTTCGGGCTGTCCTCTTCATGCTGTGGTACAGCTCTTTAAGTTGTTTTAAACTTCTGTAACCACTTTTGGCTGATGCATTGTAAAGCGTTACAATGCCCAGCCAAGCTTCTGTTTTTCTGTGGGTGGATACAGCATCGGATCTTTTATTTTCAATAATGTGTATCTGCTGATTGATCAAGTCCAATAAAAATCTTTTTTCAGTAGAAGTGAAATTTTTGCGGTTCTGGTCCATTGTTCTAGGGTGGTAATTAATTCACTATTATTTATTTTCTCGCAAATTTTATATTTCTTGTTACACTAATTTACCAACTTATACTTATAATCAAATAAAAATAATAAAATTTTCTTTTCAATTTATTTCTATGATAATAACTAATCACAATAATAATAATAATTAAATATACATACCTGACAAAAGCACTAATAATTAACAACAACTAAAAACACGGGTACGAAATCGCTGTGAAACAAATTAATAAAATGAGTTATTCAAAATTGTTTAACAACAAAAGCTTAACTGCCATCTATAGGGAAAACTGAATTTTCAAGTTGCTATAGTTAAGATCCGAACCAATAGGTGGCATATTTGGATATAGCTCACCAGGTACATTACATTGTGAACCTACCTTTAACCTTGCCCAGAGGGCAAGGTTCTTTCGGAATGCCGCCCTAAGGGCGGTATGCCGAAAGCACATTTACCCTCTGGGCAAGGTTAAAGGTAGGTTCACAATCTAATGTAGCTGGTGTATAGCTCAGGTACATTACATTGTGAACCTACCTTTAACCTTACCCAGAGGGTAAATGTGCTCTCGGAATACCAAGCTAAGTAACTAACATTACACCAACCTGTGAGCTTGGTCACCATGACACATTATACTGTCACGCCATCTACATCTTGATTATCACTCTACCTGCCGTTTACGCTTTCCAAATGATTATTCTCCTTCTGATAAATCCCAACTTAGTGCCTTGCCAGCGCAGCACAGGCGTATTAAAAATTGACAAACTAGTTATGGAGATGTGCCGATTTAGCTTATTATTGGATATCTGTTATATCGAACCGTTATTAGCATTTAATACTTCCCTCATAAGCAACAAATGAAGTACATTTTGTAATATAATAGAAATATTTCTGTAGTAACTAGTTAATGCCCGTGAAAAATCACGGGCATCCATGTACACATATATTTATTACCATGTACACATATACTTATTGCCATGTACACGTATACTTATTGCCATGTGCACATATACACCTGACCATGTACACGTGTACATATTACCATGTACACATATACA
>JAWQRP010005290.1:0-10845 GCA_033557875.1 Quadriops clusia
TTTCAACCTGCTATCACTAACACTAACAACAATAAAATGACAAAATGTTTTGGTTGAGGTTATGTTTAACAATGTGAAGGTTGCACTGGAAACATCAACTGGTGCCTAGCAACAATCAGTGTTACCATGGCCAGAAATATAAATAGCAGCCCTCGTATTAAAGATATTCAAAATCTAACTACTAGATTTTAAAAATCGGTTCTGAATTTAGAGATTTCGATAACAATCCACAAACTAAACGCAGTCAATGTTCAGATATCTGAATGTGAAACAAGTATTAGCCATATATTATATGAAGAAATATATAACAAAGTCACATATTTCGTTCACAAAGATAATTACCATCATTTCTCGAATATTAAATCCAAGAATGTGATAAAATTTGAAAAGTTGAAATCGCAATCAAAAATGTGTTCAGTCGTCTATGAGGACAGGAATAAATGGGTAATGAATTTAACTGATAAAATAATACCTAGCAATATTTCCTACTTGCTAGGCTTAGGACCAAAATTTGCATTGAATCCCAACAACTTTAATTTGTCCTATGATATACGCATTAAAGACCTGGAATTTTGTATCAACTCAATTAATGTTGAACATGTCAATGATAAGGATACCATTAGAGCCTCTTGTATAAATATACTGACCAATTTTAGGAATTACACTAACACAAAATTAATACTCCCACAAGATAAACAATTAATGAGAGGATTTTGACAGACAAAAGAGTTTATTAAGAATAATGATGACGTCATAATAACTAGGACTGATTAAGAATCCAAAACAGTTATCCTAAGTAAAGAGACTTATAAAGAATAAATGGATGAACTTCTTAATGATCGTAGCATATACAAGCAAATAATTCGTGATCCCACCTCTAGATTCGAAACAAAAGCTAATGAACTAATAGAAGTGTTATACAAAAACGGCGATATTAATGAAACAAAACGCAAAATATTAAAACAACACCAAAGATGTTTGGATTACCAAAAATACACAAAATTAATTATCCTCTGAGACCGATTGTGTCCTAAATTCAATCCCCATCTAATGAACCAGCGAGACTAGTACATAGTATTCTTATAGACTACACTACCACATTCCACAACAATGTTAAAGATTCTTTCCATTGTGTTCAACTTTTACAGGGTTTGAGCCTGCCTAGGGACCATGTATTAGTGTCGTTGGACGTAGTGAACTTATTTACCAATATTGCTAAACAACTAGTGATAGAAATCATAAAAAAAAGCGACGTATGATAACGGTTCCATCAAAAAACCAATTTTCATTCAAATGGTTGAGTTCCTCTTTGATTCAAGCTATTTTATATTTAATAATAAAATATATGAACAGATAGACGGTTTTGCGATAGGTTACACAGCATCACCTGTTTTGGTAGTAATGAATAATTTGGCCAATTTCGTGGTGGAAAACTTGCCTTTATTTAAAATATATGTTGATGATACCATCTTAGCCATCCCAGACAACATGATGGAGTTGGTCAAACAGGTGTTTAATAGCTTTCACCCAAAACTAAAATTCACCATGGAGATAGAGAAGGAACGTTGCTTACCAGTCCTAGACATTACGGTAATTCGGCAAGAGTCTGGAGATGACATAACTACATGTACACGAAACCAACATAAACTAGGCGTTTTATAAACTTTAAATCAGGACATCCACTATCACAGAAAATCGTACTAATCAAGACAATGAAAGACAGAGTAATAAGATTGAGCAATCCTATGTTCCAAAGAGAGAATTTCAACAAATTTTATTAACTAATTTCATAAGAAATGACTATACGAAATCCTTACTAGCCAAGATTTAAAGCAACGTGATTTAAGAGAAGCTACATACTACTCTCGTTTGCCGAGTGTTCCTGGCCTATCATATAATCTACGTAAATACTTAAAACAATTTAATATAAATTTAGCTTTACATAATTTCAATACCGCGGCAGATTTGTTTTCGAGATTAAAGACCCCCACTACAAAAGAAAATAAAACACACGTGGTTTATAAAATCAAGTGCTTAGATTGTGACATATTATATATCGGTCAGATAATGCAATACCTAAAAAACGTGTGAATAAATAGGACTGCATTAGCATCCCACCATTTTGAAGCAAACCATAAATTTGACTTTAATATAAATAAGAAGTGTTAGATAAGGAGAAAAATTTAAAAAAGTGCCTGATTAGTGAATCCTTACAAATAACAAAGTACAAACAGTAAATAAAAATACAGACATTCAGATATCACCATTTAAAAAAAAAATACCACTAGGCTTTATTAGGAGATAAGTCTTATTTGGGCATACCACCGTATGTTTATATAAACTTTGTTATTTACGATTGCTCTAGATTTAATAGTAAATTTAAGCGAAAAAATTGCTGAAGTTCGGAAAACCTTTAAGCAAGTTGAAATTTTGGGAATAGCGTTATTAAACCTTTATTAATAAAATGTGAAAAGTCTCTACCATTTGAATGTCAATTATTCAATCTTGTACAAAGCTTTTCATTAATTCCGTATATAGTAGCAGTCTGTAAACGAGGATACTACTTAATTTGTTTCTTTCCTTCGAGTAACTTGAACAGTAAATAAGCGAATTAATTTATACATATAAATACTTTATTGACGCAGGTAAAAAAAACTCTCATACAACCACATTTTATATTATTAATTTCTGTTATTATATATTATTACATATTATTATTATATCTGTTTTTGTTTTTTATGTCTCGTATTTTTTTTAATTGGTTTGTACAATAATTATTGATAACATCTCTTCATGTTTGTAGCACTAGAAGACTCACGACCGAATCAAATTTAGTGCATTAATAATAACAGAATATTTGCAAATAGTTAAATTTAATTTGAAAGTGAAATACCTACTTTCAAAAATGGAAAACAGCAGTTTTAAACCTATTGACAAAACGGCGCGATTTTTAAATTGCAGCTAAAGAATTCGATAAAACTGATGCTTCTTGGGAGTCAATTTCCTCGAATGGACTAAGATTTTGTAGACATTTACAGCGCTCCAACAGTTGTATAGTTGTATAAATCATTTAGTGGCGCCCAAACCTCACAACCTATACTCGTGATTGTCTTATAAATATGGTATTTTGTAAGTGCACAGGAGGCTCTATAGAATAATATGTGGTTGCCGAAAACTAGGACTGCATTGCTCATTAGTTTCTAGGAATTATTTACAAACTCTTAGAAAAAGTGGAGGTAAGAAAACCCAGTGACAAAGGAGGAACGAGATAGAGAATATTGTCGATAATTTTGAATATCTGAATTATTAACTTATTAATAAAGTATAACATTGGAACATTGTTAATATATGTAGAACTGAAAAATTACATACTTTAATTATTATTATTATATTTTAAACTAGGATATAATTGACTTTTATTGATTGTTTTTGTTAAATATTAATAAAAGTATTTAACATAAAGTGTGTAATTTATTTATTTCATTAGAGGATTAATGAGATGATTAACATTTCCACACAATGGGACGATAAAAGAATTTACAAAAAGCATTTACAAAAATCTGCTATAAGGAGTCACTCCATTTGTAATAATGTTGAGCAGTATAGCAGAGTTATATGTAAGAATAACAGCAAAGAGAATGTTTTAAAAACTGCAGGGTACTCAAATGTTTTAGATGAGAGAAGCGGAACACGTTGCTCTGTTTTATAGACATTGCACAAACATGCGATAAAATAAAAAGAAAAGACATATGAATAATGTTAAAATGGAAGATGTGAATAGGAAACAGATTTTATATGAAAATTAAGTTAGACCAATATACGAAACATCTATAAAACTCAAAATATGTAAATACAGGAGAAAGACAATATTGATCACGAATGCTATATTGTTCTTATTAGTTCTCGATGAACCTTAAAAAAAGGTAAAAAAGAGACAAGACTATCAAATAGAAAGTTGAAAAATGCAAAACGTAAACATCGTAAAAGTATAGGTACTATGCTGTTCTTGTTAGTAAAAGATGAGATCTGAAAAGTATACAATAGAGTATTTGAAAAACTGTATGTAGATAAACAAAAATAATATTAATAAAAAGCTAGTATAATATACAATAAAGCTGGTTAAGTATAAGAAAACTCATTTTTGAAAAAAGGAAATACCAATAAACGGAAAGAGAAGAAGGTAATCACACATACGTTACTATATGATGTAGAATTTTGGAATTGTAAAAAAAACTATATCTACAAGGAGAAATCGAGATCATATAGATAAGATGTTTCATAAAAATACGTGTAAAAATGGAAAAACTATAATATGCAGGAAATTAAATGAAATGTATAAGAAAAATGTAAGTTTTATTGAAAGACAGTTGAGGTTGTTTCTGCACAAAAAGAAAATAAAGATAAAAGGATAACAAGAAGGACATTTGAACCCACATCAACAAAAAAGGAAAACAGAGTTAGTGCTTATTTAAATAGTAGGTATATACAAATTATCACAAATAATTACAATAACATATACAATTTTAATGGGTAACGCTCCTCTCAAAATTACTCTCGCGTACATTTGTTAAAACGATTAGCATTTCATGCAGAAAACGGATTTTTAAATGCACGGTCACAAATTAGTTCTAGCGCTATATCAAAAATGAAATTTATAATTTCATTTCTACATTGTCCAGAGCCCACGCAAAAATTATAGCGGTCTTTCGTGTTAATTTTCTTGGAAAAGGTGTAGAATTTTAGAGTAAAATAAAACTGCGGTCCTTTGTAAATGAAGGTTAGAGATTTGTTTATCCTCGCCCTCTCCTTAATTTCCAACTCTTCTCCCATCCGGTATAAAAATACAAGTTGTGGCATAACAAACCCCTTTACTCTAAAAGGATTTCATGAATAATCATTAGAGGTGCGGTTTCGACAATAATGGGAGGGTAACTTTTGCAATTATAGATCTTTTAAAATTGAGCTTTTAAATTTAACCTGCCTTTGCACATGGGTGGAACGCATCGGAGTTAAATGGGAGTTATACTTCGGCACGATTATTTTTAAAAGTTTCTAAAAGCGTGTTTATAATGGGTGGAATTCGCAACTAGGCGAAATGGAATAAATTATAGCGCACTCTCTAGATGAGAGAATATATTAATTCTCTTTAGCGGAAAAGTACATCAACGTTTCATTCTGTATGGGCAATAAAAAACCCTAATGCACTGAAGGCATTTTTCAAATGATATTTGCCAAAGCTGTAGGCGAATGAAAAAACAGAAACAGTCCACTACTTATTGATTGTGCATACATATCTCAAGCACAGGATGCAAGATGGGAATCGGAAAGTTGGCAGAGAATCAACGAGACCCGTCCGTGGGGAAAGCCCACCCCTGTGCACCAGTAAACATGTAAAGAGAAAATTATTATTACCATCTACCGGTAAACAGGCATAACTTCCACGAATTCACCAAACTTTAACTTTAATTTTCTACGAATTTTAATGGTTTGAATCAACATTAAAAATATTAATTTTCTCTAACTATTTAATGTAGTTTTCTTCATCAAAGATATAACCATAACCTGGAAGGGACAAGCAGTATATATACACTTTTACGGACTTTCACATCAACCCTAATTACAAGGGAAACCTTTCACATTAAGTTAAACACATTTAAGGAAACAGTAGAAAAACAAACGTAAATAAAAACACTATCTAATTATATTTCAGTAGAATGAGAAACTTCCCAGGAGATACGCTAAAGTTGACTTTCTTTAGTAGCTGGCTTTCGAGAAGGTCATTAACTTGTCTGAAGACGTAGGCCACATAAACCGAGTTTGGGATCCTTCAATAAAACGGCACTATCCTTCCAAAGATTATGCATCCGATACTAAGACAGTGAGTTTCGTTATTGGGAGATAATTCGACAAATGGAAATTCTACCCAAGTTATTGCGCACTGAAGGGTACACAACCCAATAAGTTCAATTTATATTTATGTGAATCAGAAAACTTTGGTTTTAATAATTTTCTGCGAGGAAGATGCGTCATAAAAATACATAAAATCGTATTTCGATTTCATTTTATGCAAATGGTCCTGCTTCCAAAGGGCAGAAGCATAAAACTCATAAAGTCTAATAAGAAAAAAGAATTCCAAATATTATGTTGTCTTAAGGCTGCGTCTGGACGCCTTTGGCGTAATATATCTCGTCGGAGGGAAGGAACTTCTTTTGTTATTGTTATTAATGTATTTATTTAAACGTACTATCGTGTAATAGTTTCTATTAAATAAAACATTTTTCTTCAGCAAATTGATAAATAAATGATTGTAAAAATATGCTACTAGTAAAATTTAAATATACATGAAATCGTTTGATCTTTACTAAAATTTACAACATCAAGGGAAACTTGATGAAAAACTAATACAATTTGTGTCAGGTTTGGTGTGGGAAATTGCCTAGTTATGTACACTTTCTCGAGAACGATGCCTTTTGTGATATTTAGATACGAGAAAACAAACGGATGAAATGTACGTTTGCTGTTAAACGCATTTGTATGCAGGTCAAGTGAATTCTAAAAGAGAAACAATAATTTAATAGTTGTCTTCTTAAGAATTCTAGGTCATCTCTATACCTAGCCTCTTTATAGAAAAAAATAATATATTGCCAATAAATAACACCTTGTCGCCCTTTTTATGTATGAGATTCCATAAGTCAAAGTTCGCGAGTTAGTTTCTTAAAGAATATATTGGGATTTTAGCACTATATCACTTTTTGTTTACAAAACAGGAATGTTAGTTGATTAGGTGGTGGGTTTGTATATTTTGAACATTATTTATAACTCGCGTATACCAGATCTAGTAGGAATGATATTCCAAAGAGTAATTTTATTGACGTGAAGAAAAGAATAAATTTAAAAATTTAAAGTTAAAATTGCGTATTAAAGCAATTTGAGTTAATTACCTCATAATGAAGACTACAAAATGCGCATCATAATTTTGTTTAGGCATTAAATCCGTTGGAAGATGTTTTTACTGCAGTTACACTTCCACATTTACAAAGAAATTGCTCGTAAAAAGCTAGGAATAACAATAATAACAATCATTACGTCTTGTTCAAAAAGCGAGGAATATAAAATTTATTACTATCTTTACAACTTGTATTTGCACTTTAGGGTCATTTAACTGCACTTGTGCGAACTTCACAACTAGAGAAGTTTCTCAATTATGCCGGGAAAGATTATTGTAATTACTGGGAAGCATCTACAGAAGAAAAATTAACGTTGGCAAAATTCGCTAAGAGTTTTTGGAAGAACGATACGAGGATCATAATAACAGTATCGTTATATAATAAATACTTAAGTATTTTAAATAAAAAAGATAAATCTAAATTGATACAATTTGTGGTGATAATGTTGATGCTCCCCAAAGAAGAAGTAAAATTGATCTAGTTTGAAATAATATCTCATTAATTATTCAAATTCAGGTGCCAAAGTTCATATCGTTTAACTCCCACCGCGAGTCGCTTCGCTTGCGAAGTTTTAAACTTCTACATATAAAAAACCTTAGCTTGCAAATTTTTATTTCTTGTTAATAAAACCATCTCTCTGAAAGTTTTGCGCCTTTGTAACAGCTTTTTGGGTGAATTTCGTGCTTTCAAGAATCCCTTCCGTTTTCAGGTTTCGCATTTATATTATAAATTATTGCAAAAAATTTTAATTAAGAAATGTGTTTAGAGGCACTTTTCTGCTTGGGGACATATAAGGTAGTAGTTTCTTTGAAGAATATTATTTCATTGGGTTTCAGTTCACTTTATAAATTATTTCCCCCGAGACTAGCGCGAAATAAAATTTCGAAGTTACAGTAGATTTTCAAATTTCTGTTTAATTCTTAATGCTATTCTGGAGCAAAATACGTATTTTTATTTTATATTTAATGCCTCTTCAGGAATGGAAATGACAATTTTTTATCTGACATGCATACAAAGTGAAATTTAATTAGTTGCAACCAGTTCAATTTTTAATGCATTATAACTTACTTATAAGTGCTAGCATATTTTAGTAGCTATTTACTTTTGTAATTATTTTATGCTAAGCTTTCACATTTCTAATTGGAAAACGGAAGTTGTCCAGATAATTAATTTATGATACAAATAAGTCTGGCTGTAAATTAAGTACTTTTGCAAAGAAGAAAACGGGAATGTCATTGTGCTAGTTCAACAACTCAGAAATAGGGAAGTTTTGCCGTTTGCGAAAGTTGTTATAAAGTTTACTGTGAAATATCGAAATGTTCATTGATAATTATTTCTTTTTTTGGTCCTTCAGTAGAGGAAAGTTGTAAAACTTTGGAAATATAATTAAGTAGGACAAATTTCGGCGTTCGTTCTTCTGCATATTTTAACATCGGTTTCTGTTTATATTCCATGCCATTCGGTTCTTTCGGACAAGCTTGGAAATCACTTTCATTGTGGCGCGACGCGAAAATCCAAACTCTGGAGTTTGATGCTAACAAAGATATTAAACGCATGACAGAATGAAAAATGTTTAACGATAAAATTAAATACGAAAGGAATTTATTTTTGTTTCTGTTTTCGGAAATTCGTCAGATATAAACTTAATAAAGGCAGCAGTCAACTTCTAAAATCTTCGCAGAGAGTACTTTAAATTTATGGATTTTGGCGGCTGCGAAATATCTTTCTTAAATATATTGCGGATGCCTTTATTAATCTTTTTATATTTATTTCGCTAGATTCCTTGTTCTTGCCTTGTTTATGTTTCCACTGCCTTATACGGGTTTTCTGGCGTTCATTAGCCACATAAATCTTTATATATTATTAAAATGGTAGCGTATCTGTTCTCCGCAGTTTATAGATACGATATAACTGACTAATTTATACTCGGGAGCCAGTTTAGGAGAACAAAATTTATTTTTCGTTAATCAAAACAAAATTTACCTAAACAATGAGTAGATTTTTAATATATTAATTTTGTAATATGTAGTTACTGCTTTAAGAACTTACGTATAACAATTAAATAATATATTTTTTATTTTCACTAGAAATGCATTTGAAGTCGTACTTATATAGGATCATTGTGGAAATGTATGGTAGTAAATGGTTTGTCAATATTTTTAATACATACCCAGGTGAAGTTTCAGAACAATGTTCGCAATAATCGTTTCGAGTCCGATAGCATGATATATTAAAATCGGTGGTGTTTTACCCTTTTAGCCGTCCTGACAGCTTTCACAATTCAATATGCAGGGGCACTTGTGCGGCTTTGTTTGTCGATACACGTTTCCGGATTTGCAATCCATGTGAACGTTATTTATAACGACTTACGTCTACTAACCATGAATGCTAATGTCTGTAAACGAAATAATAAAAACTGATAAGCAGATCCCCTTTAACAACGACTTTAAATCTCTAATGGCGATAGGTTTTGCAGCAACTGCAGCATGTATAACGAATGCAAAGTTGTAAGAGATCTGCGAATGTTTTATCGAGTTGATGAGTATGAAATGACTTACACCCCGATGTACGAAGTACGTTTCAATTACCATCCTATTTATATTACATTCATTCCACGTTTTATCTCTCCTGTTGAGCTTCCTGCTCTGATGTATTAATTTTCACGGTAAATATTTCAGTTTATTTAACATAAAAGTAAAACTTACATTTGAGAGCGCTGTAAATACTAACGAAGCATTTTTTCATATGTTCTTTTATTTAAGGTTTGTGAAAAAGGGATTACCATTGATGAATGTAAGGTATTAAATATGTATATTCTAAATGTAATTATGTGAAATATAACAATTATGAAAAGAAGACTAATGATTAAATAAAGTATCAGGAACTTTTTGAGTGTTCTTTTCATTAAATTTTTATCTATTATTCCTACTTAGGAACTTCAACATAAATGTGTAGTATTTTGAATAGCATTTATTTTTACTAGAATCAAGCAAAACAGTAACCTAAATTTAGGTGCCCATGAGTTTTTCTTTTATTAAAGTAAACTGCTATTAATATAATATGTGATTGTTTCAAAATGTAATGGCGACTGGACTGATTGGTAGCTTCGATACGTTAGGTCTCAAAAAATAAAGAAAATTACCCTTGTTTATCCATCTCACGTCAATTATAACAAAGTTTAGGCTACAATTTTTAAGATAGTGCTAATTATAATGTAAAAAGCTATACATTTCTGATCTATAAAGACAAGCGACATCAAGGAAATATATAGGAAGAAGGTAAGACATTTATAGCAAGCAAGGGCTGGTTGTATAAATTTAAAAGCAAATATTGTTTTGAAAAAATGTTATCATCCCAAGCAAGTTTCTAATTATACAGAAATCGATCTGTTTTGAAAAAAAATCACCAAAAAGTCACATTAAAAAAAAACGGCGAAAGAAGAATCAGAGTTTAAGGCTTGTTAGTTAGTACAGTAGAATCCCTCTAATCCGACCTCGGTTGGTCCGACCCTCTGGTTAGTCCGACCAGGGTAGCCCCCGACTTGTTTCTGATTCGCTAGCAATTGTTTACCTATATTTTTATTTGTTTTGCTGTGCATACGTATGTGCGTAGTCTCAGTTAGCCGTAATCCACTATATCTAGTACTATCGTACGTATATTATGCGTTTATTAGTTAAGTAAACATTTTCTGTATTATTGTTTTCAACACTGTTGTAGTTTTTACATTAAAAATGTCAGGAGCAAAACGTAAACACGTTAGTCTTTCTTTACATGAAAAATTAAAAGTGCTAGAGAGATTGGATAAGGGGGAATCACTCCAAAAAATTGCTAAGGAACTAAATGTGGGAGTTACTACAATAAAGGACTGGAGGAAAAATAGAAAAAACATAGAATCTTT
>JAWQRP010005291.1:0-10845 GCA_033557875.1 Quadriops clusia
TGATGATGCCTAAATAATAAAGGCGAAACGTTGAGAAATAAATATTTTGAAAACAAAAAAGTTAAGACTCTAAATACCCGAGAATAAAAAAATATAATTATATAGTGAGTCAAGAAATAATAAATATTTTAAAATAATGTTATTTGTGATTACACAAATAGCTGGAAAGCAGCATTATTATAATGTTATGTCATAAGCTCTTTCAGCACGCTTTTACAAAAAGGTAGAATTTTAAAATTCCTAATACTACAGATTCCCAGCATATGTTTATATTTTCAATAAAGTTAACGATCTACATAAGTATTCATGATGTTTTAATTTCAATGACTGTTACAACATATCCTTATTCAGCCGGTTCTATAGCGTTAGCTAGCAGCGAGGAATAAACGAAATCGATATACGAGCACTGCATTTAAAATAATACGTACTCCAATCGCTTTCGCTTTTGTCTCAAAAATTAGTACCTACCCTTACTAAATACTTTTGCACTAAAACTATTATTACGCGGATACTTGCTAAAGAAAAAACTACTGTCTAATACACTTTACGTTAGAAATTCATAATATTTTCAATTCCAGTGGCAGAAGATTCACATGTTTCAAATGTAAATTTGTAAAACTTGCTTTCTCTAATAGGATAGAGAAAATCCAGATCTGAACGTATTCCAAACAAATGGATGGAGAGAGAACAAATAATCTGTTTATGTGTAGCGTTGGCAAACTTTGAGATTACAATAAATACATTTTCAGTTTTCACCATACGTCTTGTCTTGCCAAATCTCCTTTATGTAAAATATAAAATATTTCTGGTGATACCTTTCGAAAAATACTTGTCAGGGCATAACGTCTTCGATTTTCAGAACCTTGATTCAGCCATTATAACTTAGTTTTCGAGCATTTTATTGTTGTAATATTAATTAAGACAACGTAGATTTACAAAACTTTTTCAGAAAATTAGTGTGGCTAGTTTGTTCACATTTAGTTAAGCTTACATATATAAAATAATCATATTACTTATACCTAATATGAGTATGAAATAAGTATATGCACAAATTCGAACTTGCTAGCGTCAATTAATTATGTTATTGGTTGATATTCTTATGAAATGTTTTCTTAACTGCCAGAATGTGTTCGCTAATGCGAAATGTAAGCAACAAGTGCATCGACAGGACAAGAAAGGCATGCGTGATTCATAGATATTTCATAGTAGCGAAATCAATAGCCAAGGAATTAACAATTTACCTGACGAAACGACAACAGTCGGCAAAAAAGAAGCAAACAGTCCAAAAATATGTTATAGGATAAAAAGTTAGACACTTCAAAGTAGGTAATGGAGAAATAAGGCTAATTTAAACAACCCACATTAATTTCCACTCTACTTTCACTTTAACTATAACCTATAAACTTAAATATCAGAAAATAAACACGAAATGAAGATCACCATGTAATCTTAGCCGGAGAAATGCACACGTAATAGAGATTAGTGTGATTTACATCCTCGCATTACCCATGCCTGAATTTTTATGCAACGATACATTGTGGTGGACTCATTGTTTCGGCTTGAACCTTGCAATCAATAACGTGTTGTCGCACAAGCCTGTAAAACGTATTTTTTGACAATTTACATTTTTAAAAAATTATTTTCGATGGGTTAAGATGTGTATAAACTCATATAATGTTGATTAAGATATATACAGCGTGGTCCAACTAAGACGTTCACCTTGAATTATAGAGTTATTATCAAAGTTAGAACAATAAAACAACAAGTAATTTTGCATACAACAGTATAAACATTTCTGTAAAAAAATGGCGGATGGACGAAAATCATTTTTTTATTATTGTGGTTTCATTTGCCAAGTTAGGGCATTAAAATTTCCAAAAATTAATTCTGCACATAAAGGGCTTAAAAATATCCCAATAACTTTTTACTCTGTGACATTTCGTTACCGCGCAAGCGCAGATAATTTTTAAAAATACATTCTTTCCAAGGTGTTTTTATTATGAATTCTAATTCCCGGAATGATTATGTGTACCACGATACCAATATTGCTGCAAAAAATCTTGATTTATGTATTTTCTTATTTTATGGACTATGTCCACTTAACCGCCACGCACGCATCTCTATAGTTACTTTGTTTTCAGTCGCTCAGGCCAGTAGATTTATTAGAGGTGGTAATAATTGAAAAAACCTAAACATTTGATAGTTAGTATGTACATTCAGTTTCATATTAAATGTCACTCGTTTACTTCCATTTTCTGTAATAAATAAAATAATATTAATACGAAACGTCACACTTTTAACTAAAATATGAATTTTTTAAATGATATTATGAGCACTATGTCACGCATAGACTGTGAACTGTGCTGCAACGACTGCGTTATTAGTAACATTTATTATGGAAACAAGATGTACGTAGTAAACAGTTGCTTACAAAACCTATTCAGCATGAAATAAAAGTAAATAAAAGAATGTGCCTTTTACACAATATTGTAATTATTGATAAGCAAAAGAGCGTTTGTCGTCCCACTAAGAGGCAATAAAGGCTTCAGTATTTACCGTTTGTTTAACATCGGTATAATAGACCAATTGATGACGCCAAAAATTAGGATCACAAGTTCTGGAGGAGTCTACAAAAGACAGAGCTCCGGTTCGATATCGTTATTGGACGATGAAGAAGTTAACATTTTTTCCCAATAAAAAAAATCGCGCCCTTGCTGGGATTCGAACCATAAATCCCTTGCACCAAACGCAAGCGCCTTAGCAATTAGGACATCACGACGACAAGAATTTGTTAATATTAGGTGACATATGAGTAAATGTCTAAAAGGTAAAACTACTATCATGGGCGAATGAAAACAAAGCAAGTGTAGAGATGCGTGCATGGTCATGAAAAGGACATAGTCCATAAAATAATAAAATCACAAATCAAGATTTTTTGCTGCAATATTGGTATCGTTGTACGCATAATCATTCTGGGGATTGGAATTAATAATAAAAGCACCTTGAAAACTATGTATTTTTAAAAGTTATATGCCCTTGCGCGGAAACAAAATGTCACAGAGTAAAAAGTTATTGGGATGTTTTTTGATGCAGAATTAATTTTTGGAAATTTCATTGCCCTAACTTGCTAAACAAAGCCGTAATATTTAAAAAAAAGTTTTTCGGATATACGCTATTTTATGCAGAAATTTTTATACCGTTGTAGGCAGAATTACTTGTCGATTTAAAATATGTAAAAAAATTCATCATCATCACTTTTATGGATCCAAGTGCGCTTGCGCAAAAACTATGCGCGGCAAAACAAAACACTACTAGTGTTTTTTGGAGCTCTTTAGGTGCTGAGTAATCCTGCAAGTTTTATTAACCTAACTTTGATAATAACACTATAATTCAAGGTGTACTTCTTAGGTGTACCACGCTGTATATAGTAAATATCGTGTTTGTTATAAGTTCGATCAGTTACAGTAAGAAACGGTCCGCAAATGCTGTTCAACATTGTTGTCTTTAATTCACTTGGCCATATGTATTTCTGACTATTTGGCTGCCGGTAATCGCACTATGTACCAAGCTACTACTCCTGTTATTTTTTACATTTGTTTGTGGCCTACTTTAAAAAGTTTCGTGATGTCCTTATGTTTATCTGAATATCTGCAAGTATCTATCTTTATTTCATAAATGGGTACATGAGAATGCAAGAAATCCTATTAATGCAAGTGAATATTAATGTAGACGATTGTGTTTAGAGCTATATCACATTTTATTTTAATTTTAATAAAATGTGGTTTTATTTTAAGCACCAAGTGGTAAATAGTAGATTACTTACTGAATAATGAGGTATGCACGCTTTTCTGCATGCCCTAATAGTTTTAGGTTGTCATCTATGTAAACTATATTTAAATTTTATTTAATTAGTTTTACTGTACTCACACTGGTAACTTCAAAGTGAAACTTGGCATAGTACTTTTTATGTTCGTATTATTACAGAATCAATCAATCTCTGTAAGTCTATAGTTGTAACATATTGTTAAGCACAATTTGTTAAGACATTCAGCGTTAATCAGATGATTGCTATAAGCGAAGTATAAGATTATTTAGTGCGTTAATTAAATCCAATGTTTAGATTGTCAAAGACAATAATCTACTACAGGATATTTAATCTAAATTTTAAAGTTTCCATCATGAAGGTACCGCTGTTATTGGATATATCATAAACTTAATACTATTCTACGTGTAATAAATAAAGCAAACACGATTTTAAAAATGTCGGTTATAAATTCGTTTTGCACATTCTGCATGTTTGAATTGTTTTGCGACTATGCATTTTCATGACTAACTTGAGAAACAGATGTTGCAAACGGAATTGCAAACATGATGTTTAAAAGTAGCACTATATAGAAGCACAGTTCGAATTATAATAAATTTGATGCCGAATTATTTGAAATTGTATTTATCTCAGTACTTACTCTTGAATTAAAAACAAATTACCATTAAACGATTATTATTACTGTCATTACTAATTCAATGCAAACAAGAAAGCAGTAAAAACAACTCAATGCTGCAAACAAGAAAATAAAATTCCACATTAATAAGTAACCATTAATAAATTAGCTTGCAATATTTTCTAACCAGCCAATATATATACGCTATTGTATGGTATTTATGTAACGGTTGGCATGTATTTGTCCTTCACCTTCCCATTACATCCTGTACCATCTCGTACCTACCTAACCGATTTTGCATATTGCTGCTGTTGCTGTTTTTTACCTAATATTTACCTTTGAATAAGTGAAATTAGTGATAGATACATTATTCAATATGCTAATCATTTGATTCAGCAGAATAGTATTATTTGAGCGCTTTTTTCCTCTCTTTAATGAAAATTATTTTAATTAATACTAGGAATATCAAAGTAAAAAGCTTGCGTCAACTTCTATTTTCGTACTTCGGGTGAAAAAGGAATGGATTTTCCACAAACGCCATTCCGCGATATTTATTGCCGTAATAATAGATCGTATATGGGATCATTCAAATGCACAAAAGTCGTTTTGCCTTAAAATATGAACTATTTTCATCGCGCTGCTCCAGAATTCTGATGAAACGTTGCTTTATAATAAAATCGCTCATCTCTCTTTCAAGCGCACTATTCTCTAGACTCGAAATGAAACAATATATTGCAGCACTTTCAGATTTTATTATCTCATTATTAACATTCTATAGAGTACAATTGAAAGAAAGCTCCGAGTAACAGCGATATGCATTATATAAAGGAGGTTATTTATAATTTATGCTCGACGATGATTTCATTTTTTTGCTACACTAAATTATATTATTTTAAAATTGTATACATACGTTAGTACAGGGTGTTCAGGTGAATATGTAACGCAAAAAACGCGGCGTTGTTTGATCTACAAAGAGGCGGCAAAAGCGCGCCAAAGAAGCGGCAGTTTTTATGTTACATATTCATCTGAACACCCTGTACTTGAAAAGTCAAATCGAATATTCTTTCATTATTTGGAGTTCTAATTTATCATTTAATTAATATTACAATTCCGTTACCTACAATGAGCCATCAATTTAGAGTAAACATGACAAGCTTAACTCTATCAGCAATGAATTAAAGCGAAAGAATGTGAAGGTCATATCAGCGATTGCTGATGCATTTTTATTGTTAAAAAGTATATAAATTTCAGACTCACGAATTTTTTTCTTGTTATTCTAGACCATTACAAACTATAAACATATACATACTTATTTATGGAATGAAAATCGATACACGTAAACTTGTAGCTTTCATCACTTTCATAAGGTACGTACTTTTGGGAATAAATTGCATATTATATTGCCTATTGATTTTAGAATTTCGCAGACCAAAAATATTCTTACAAGCATGTTACTCGCATCTTCAGCTCTCATAACTGTGAACGAATCGATTTTTTCTCCTTTCTAGTTTGAACAATTCATGTTTGTGTACCGGTACGTTACACTGGCACGGCAATTAACGTTTTAAATGTCCCTAGTTGCCGCTTTGTTTAAAAGCTCCATGCAAAGTTTTAGTTTTTCGAGGGAAATATTACCATAGGCCTAATCTACATTGCTTATTTGTAGTAATTTATGGTGGGAGTAATAAATTACTCGAACATCAAGAGCGTCCCAACAATAATAGCTGCTCAAGTCCGGTGACTGTATTGTTGGGAGAGTTCTTTGAATAATTCATTGCGTTGCTCTATCCCGAAAAATAAATGCTAAAATGCTCGTCTCATATCCACTAAAATTAAGCTTATTAGTTTTTTGTGAATTAATTAGATGTCTCTACACTTTTATTAAACGTTTCATTTGTCCCAAAAGTTGGGTCCAAAAGAGGTAGGTTAGCAAACAAGTAAACAGGCTGTAATCATTTAGAGTAACTTTGGACAATACATGATATTAAATGTTATAATTTTATTGTAAAGAAGTTCGTAATGAAATTGAGTTATATAGAAAACATACGAGTGGATAAAAGTAGATTAATAATGCGACGTGGTAACGTAGTGCAGGCAATACGAAAGCTCAAATAATAAGCTTTATATCTCCTAGTGATTTATGTTTAATGTTTCTGGACAGACATCCCATCAAAAAACGTGCACAACAAGAAATGTTGTAACGGTTTCTCTTGGGAAATGATTTTCAGTACGAGCACGCAAAATAGGATTTGGGTAAAAGTTATATCGTACAAGTTGGATTAACCGAGATCTTTGTTCGAAAATATTTCCAAAAATTCAATCAAATCACATAAAACAAGGTTGGTACCAATACATTGTTGTTTTGAAGAGTCAATAAGTAGGAAGTGAATGAGTACTGGAAGTGACACGTGGCTACAGAATTATGAATTTACCCCGCTCCACCTGAGAACTTGTTTGCGTAAACCTGTTAGGATCAAATAAATGTGTGCAAGAGAGACTAGAGAATAATTTTTACTTTTATATTCGATGATATCAAAGCGAATTATAATTGCTTCATTAATATTTTAGGTGGTACTTTTCAATGAAAAAATATTTTGTTTCTTGTAATTATTCAGTGATTAATTAAAAATGCCGGTTATGTGAAGCCCGTATATGAGACTTACCTGATAATGGTTTTATGTCCGCTAATACAATAACAGTAGTCCAATATACGAAGACGATATAGTAACACGACCCCAAAAAATTGAGGTCTCCCCATAAACACTTCATAATAACACTAAAACACACAGCACATCCAGAAAAATAAACAAACGCCAACCTAAATATTCATTACAGGTATTTGCGCTTTACAGGACATATAAATTCATAGCGGTCACTTGTTTAGTACTGAGAGACGAAGCTTCTAAAATTTTCGAGTAACGAAAAACCTCCGTAAGGATTCACTTGTAGCTTCAACAATGCAGCGATACACCCAATTCGAAGTCTCCTCGCGAACTAACCGTACACGCTTGTGATGCCGGTTGCCTGAACCATTGCCGTGCCGCCGCCGCCTCCGTGCTATGTGGCGCAAGTTCGTAGGTACTCAGGTGTATTTAACGAGAAAGGAGTAAATACCTGCGAGGAATTTTTATGAACATCTTCGTGAGTTGGAAGATCGCGAACTACCGTTCACAAATAAAATTTTACTTTATAATAAATCACTTCATTTCACGTAATCCATTTTTATTCTTAATTTATATAAGTAGGTATTTGACGTTGTTCTATGAAGGGCAACAAGGATTTAACTATTCGCATAGTAAATTACGTTCTTGCATTGCATAGTGTTTTTTAAACCATCTATTAATAATAATAATAATTGTTTTTATTCACGCTATTACAACCATTTAGAACAGTTAATATTTTTATTGTTCTTCTTTAAAAAAAATAGTTTAAATGACTGATTTTCATTCTGCTAACTATGTGGATCATGAGGAAATTCACAAATGTTCATAAAATATTTGCAATCATGCAGGGTTTATTCCGAAGTGTTATTTTTAATGTATTTTTACCTGAAGAGAATTACGTAGTGAAAGCAGTGCATAGTGAAAGATTTCTGCCCGTCATATTATATTTTATTCTCAGTTTTTTATTAGTAATACCTACATAGACTTCAATGAGTAGGACCCTCGCCGTGAGAATGTTCAATGTAAAGAAGAAATATCAAATTATCAGCCAAAAGTTGCATTACAACGTACAAAAATCAAGCAGTGATTTGGTTGGGCATTGCGTAGTCAAAGTGAAATGCACTATTTACATTAATAATCAGAAATAAGATAGATATTCGCCGCAATTTTAGCACAGTAGCTCGCTACTTTCTTGGATATGTTTTTTATAGTATAACCATAGACACAGGAATATAGTAACTATATTCCTGTGTCTATGGTATAACAGATTCACAGATATTTATCTTGAGCTTTATATAACTGCGAAATAGATAGGAAAAACATTCATAAAATCTATTGATTCTGAAAACCAAATTCAATATACAGACATATATTTAAATAAAATAAAAATATAAAATACAATTATATTTGCATGGTGTGTAGAGAATCACAACATATTTATTTAATTATTTGTATGTGTTACATATGCATCACACTTGTATTATTACTTACTGCCCGAAAATCATCTAAAATTAATTTTTCTAAATACAGATTTATTCAGTGCTTTTACATTGATCACGATCACAGAAGTGTTCATTTTTAATTCGTTCAAACTATAATAGAGGGAGCTTCTGCCGGCGCTGACAGATCTTGTTGACAGGTTTCAAACAAAACCATCTTATAAAGGTGCATTCATGTTCTTTTTTCACACTTTCTTGCAAACTTTAATACGACGGCGTTAAGCTAATACAATTTTTATAGTCGAATGAAGCTATTTTAATTAATTGGTAAAAAAATGCTTTTCTTGAAGCCCGTTTGGGTTCGGCACGAAGGTGGTATTACAGCCTTTTAACCTAAAAGTTCAAATGCTAACAATGCATTTTTAGATAACAAACCGATTTTTTCCGTGGACATTCATCCCAAGGGAAGTAGATTTGTTACTGGAGGACAAGGTGGAGAAGGAGGAAGAATTGTAATTTGGAATATTGCTCCAGTTTTATCTGAAGACGATGAAGCAGATCCTAAAGTGCCAAAAATGCTTTGCCAAATGGATAATCATTTAGGTAATAGCCCTGTACGTAGAGCAGTACGAAACGGTACAAAACGGTCAGAGATGATAAAAATACGTCCGTGCACATGCGCCTTACCTAATGCGCATGCCTCTGACCGTTTTGGACCGTTCTGACTGGCTCTACGTACAGACCTAATGTGTTTTAATTTAATTGGAGTATTGCTGGTTATAGAACCACTCTTCACAACTTATCTTTTATTAATTCATACATAAAGCTCCCTAGAAACATTTTTCCAAAAGTATATTTTTATCTCACAGGACAACAAATTCACCCATCAGCATTGATTATGGATGAATTGTTTGTTTAATTTTTAGTGAGTAAGTTTTCAATAATTAAGTATAGTACCCCAAAACGAGCATCTGATTAGAATTTTGCAGCATTCTGATTTTCTTTAATAATAATATTGCTGTTATTTTTTGATAACTAGTACAGTTTGTTTAGCGAAACATGGCCGGTCTAAAGAATGCTGGTTATGTACCTTATTTATTATGAGCGGTAAACCCAAAATTAATAATGCCTATGACAAAAATAATCGAAAATCGATGCCGCTCTCATAAATAGTTAAAATCCAGCCAACCAACCATCAAGTCGCCAATGAAACTTCACGTTGGCGTGGCACACATTCGTATATATACTTTATTAACCCTTTCAGTAATGAATTATGCATGTGTCATGCCTGGACTGAATTATTTAAATAGTAATATTTATATCTTTATTATTTCAAATTTATTAATTAGTATAGAAAATGCAAAATCGTCATTTTTTGACAAGATATCTTCGTTTCAAACTCGCGCCATAACGTGCTCGAATATATTCGATTTCAGTCTCGCAGGTCGGCTTCATAGGGTTCGAATATATTCGAGCTCAGTACTGAAAGGGTTAAGAAGTAATTTGTACAACCAGATGAAACCACGGAAATTATTTAGTGCACGGATATGTGTTGCGCAAAATTATTACCTCACCCTTTCCTAGGAGGTCTTCTTTCATTAAACAAACTGTATGTAGAGTCATTGTGATTTAAAATTAAGAAGGGTGAAAATATTATTTTCTTTTTGTGATCCACTGTGGTAATTAATGGATGAGGAAGTATAAATTCTTTTCATAACATCTAATATTATTATTATTTTGAGACTTGATTACCATATTTCATGAACTATAAGATGCATTGGACCTTTCAGTTTCAAAAATTGAAGAAAAT
This sequence comes from Quadriops clusia, assembly GCA_033557875.1. Classification (NCBI taxonomy): domain Eukaryota; kingdom Metazoa; phylum Arthropoda; class Insecta; order Coleoptera; family Hydrophilidae; genus Quadriops; species Quadriops clusia. Next base: position 10,352 of record JAWQRP010005291.1, read on the forward strand.
AAACAATGCTGTATAAGACGCACCCCATTTTTAGACCGCAAATTTTAGAAAGAAAGTGCGTCTTATAGTCCGTGAAATACGGTACAATATAAAGGAAAATTTTACATGAACATTTTATAAATTGCATGTACCGAAAATTCTTAAGAAATATCAGCGAATCATGCATGAATTACGATTTATAAAGGTTTTTGGTTAAAGTTGACTTTGATTTATGGAGATTAAAAAAATCAGATTTCAGATTAAAGAGGTTTTATTTAAAAGGTGCATGTAATAATATGAAAAAATATAAAAATGAATATTACATACAATGAATGAACAACGAATGAACAATCAATACAAATACCAGAATGACTAATAGAATGTTTTATAAAATAAATATGGAGTGGTCTCCACTCGACTTTCTCGCATATTTCTAAGTTGCACTAGACAAGATAAGACAGATTCACATTAGGATTCAGAGCGATTTTTGAATAATTTTGTTATTATACACACAT
>JAWQRP010005292.1:0-10844 GCA_033557875.1 Quadriops clusia
AGACATGTGGCAAAAACCTTATACAGTATGTTTTGTAACGCTATACCCCTATAATTATTGCATTTAGTTTTTGATCCTTTTTTATGTATCGGACATATTATCGCTTCAGACCATATACCTATCTGGCAATTTTTCTTCTTCCCAAACTTTAGCTATTAATTTTTGTATGTGTTTCTCCAGCATCTTCCCTCCGTATTTTATGGCTTCCGCCACAAGTGTGTCACTCCCTCCACTCTTATTGTTTCTCAGGTTCTTTATCACTGTTCGCACCTCCTCCAGATCCGGCGGGTTCACTTCTTCTTCCTCCCTATTCTTTAGCGGTATGTAAACTTCGCCTTGTTCTTTTTGGTTTTCTTCGTTTCCATTCAGTAGTTTTTTAAAGTAATCCTCCCATGTTCTGTCTCTATTATAGTTGTCCAAAATTAGTTCTCCGCTTTCCGTTTCTAGAGCGGCTGTCCTGGATTGGTACCCCGCTTTTAGCTTTTTTGTTCCTTGATGGAAATTTCTGATTTCCCCACTCCTGTGGTGCTTCTCAATTTCCTCTATCTTCTCCTTTAGATGCTTTCTCTTCTTCTGTCTGTACAACTTCTTATATACTTTTACTTGATACCGGTGTCTCTTTCTTGTCTCTTCAGGTTCCTCCTTCAACATTTCCATCCTCAGTTCATGTCTCTTCCTTGTTTCTCTCTCACAGTCCTGATCGTACCAAATTTTTGTTGATTTTTCTGTGGTTTTCTGTATACTGTCCATTACATTTTTTATTGCCTGACTTATCTTTTCACCCAGTACCTCCACATCCTCTCTTCCGATTATGTTGGTTAAGCCGTTTGTAACCTCTTTCTTGTAGTTTCGCTGCGTGTCATCTTGCTCTGTGGTGTTCCATTTAATCTTTGCTCCACCTGTCTTTGTATTCTCCGGTTTCCTTGGAATCTGCTGCACAAGTTTGATGCCAAGTAAGAAGTGATCTGTATTTACGTTAGGACCTCTATACGTTCTAATCTTGGAGATGCAATGCTCTTTTTCGTGTTCGATTAGCACGTGGCCTATTTGATTAGTGTATTCTCCACAGGGAGCCCTCCAGGTCCCTTTGTGTATTTCTTTTCTCTTAAAATCAGTGCTCCTAATTTTTAACCCATGCCTGCAAGCGAAATCTATCAACAGCTTCCCATTCTCATTTGATATATCATGCAAACTGTGAGCTCCTATGGTTGGTCTGTACTGCGGTTCCCTTCCGATTTTTGCATTCATATCTCCTAATATAATCTTTAAGTCATATCTCGGTATCTTACCAAAATCCCAATCCAGATCTTCATAAAAAACATTCTTTTTCTCTTCTTCGGCTTCTTCTGTCGGGGCATGCACGTTTATTATAGTGATCTTCTCATATCTCCCCCTCAACCTAATTCTATACATTCTTTCTGATACCGCTGCAAACTCTACAATAGCGTTCTTGAGCCCTTTGTGTATTATAAACCTTGTACCCAGCCTCCTATCTCGCCCTCCACTGTATCATGTATATATATGTACTGGTTACAGAAAATTGATTTCATTAAATTATTCTTTAAAATTTTTACATTGATAATTTAAGAATGAACTATTTTATATATTAGCATGGACATACACACCCTATTATTTTGTGATATTGTATAGGTGTTCTTGTTCTCTGTATGATATAAATATTTTCTTTCTTCGTTCGTTTTCTACTTTCTTCAATCATAAACATTACATTCTTATCCTAGGCTATATTTGACAATTGTTCGATCACTATATTTTGTTTTCTATTCATTTTTTGTGCATTATAATTTTTATAAAATAAGTTGCTTTTCATTCCTATAAAAATTACAATTGATATTATTTTGATTTTAAAATTATGTGCCTCTTATAAAAGCTGTCTTCTGATTGAAGGCAAAACCATTATGATGTATTTATTATTGGCACTACCAGTTTCGAGTTACTACACAACTCTTCATCGGGTGCTTCTTCTAAAATTTTCTTTGATGCGAAGCTAGAGTTCTCATGTATTTTCTTTTTCCCTTCGTCGTTTTTGTATAATGTGATGGGTGATAACTATCAGGATTAAAATGGATTCTTATTTACAAAATGCACAGCCTTATGTCGCGCGAAGCACTCGATGAAGACTTGTGTAGTAATTCGAAACCGGTAGTGCCAATAATAAATACATCATACAGGAGTATCTTGTTTAATTTAAAATATAAAAAATTAACCCTCCTGTGGGAATCAACATAAACAAAACCATTACCTGTTTGATCAAATAAATAAACATCAAGAATAGAACCTAATTTTCCATTTATTTAAATTTTTAAATTTTTTCAGCATCTCTCTACATATGCCGTCGCATTCAATTGCTAAGAGACACTGATAAAAAGCCAGAAAAATGGAAAAACTACTTAAAAATGCGTTCTATACTTCTGAAGCAGCGCTGTGGTTCGACTGTACCAAATTCAATGGAAAATCGAGGATTAACAAAAATATTCTCAAAAGTAACTTTTTTTCTTCATGTTAGAGAATAATGTTTGCTAAACTTTAAAAATTATTCTTTCAGATGAATCTCTCTAATGAGGCAAAATTTATCGATAAACCCTTAGGGCTTCCTATAGTGGCTACCAAGGAGGCCAAAGCTTCCAGAGCGATTGTAGGAGGGAACAGTATTATAGAAAATTATTCTTTTGTAGGAATGCATCACATATTTGATCAGGTAAATCAGTGTTAGAATAATATGTGAAAAGAGCTTGCCAGTGCTTCCCACATATTACTATGGCCTTTTCCAGCACAACAAAAGTGTATCAATGGTCAAATTTGCCAATAACGATAGTTCTAAACTATGCTGTTCGTCCAAAGATGGTACACTTAGTATTTGCGATGTTTTAAGTGCACCTCCATCAGTTTTAGCAATTTTGGAAGGACACACTGATGAAGTTACAGGTAAATAAGTTAATCAAACATAGTCAATTCAGTGAAACCTCAATTATTCGTTCTCGCGAGTTTTGATTTTTCCCCATATCATCTTTTGCCCAAGGCACAATGGTTTCTAAGAGCCACTTTCTTGGCCAAAATACCTTTTTGTCAACTTTCAAATAAACTGCAAGTACGTTTCTTACTAGAAAGTAAACACATCAAAGCAATTGATTCTCAACCTGCATACTTATTTTCAAGGCCCTTTTGCCTGAACTAGCATTGTGAACTGACAAGTATTTCGCAAGCTCGTTGAGCGTTTGAAACGTAGCGAACGTACGTGAAGTTTAAACACCCGGCATTTCTAAGTGGTTTATTATTTTTATATTGGATAAAATGTATACTTTTCCTACAGGTTTGTACTCTAAATAACAGGCATAAAACTTTTAAATATTTCGTAACTTTGCAAATTGTATACACATATACGTAACTGTGCGAATTCAATTTAAAAATTGCTAAGAAAATATTTCAATTGACTTTTAAAAATTTCTCGGTGAAACTCGGTCGTAAGATTTTCAGAAATCATAGTCTTATCATTAGACAATATGTTAGCGAAAAAATATCTTGCTACTATTTGCAACTTCAAAAGTATTTGTTTTTTTAAAGAGATGTATCGTTTTACAAATTAAGACTTAGTACATATGTGGATCCAAAAACACAATAAAGTTGCCAAGGAGACGGCAATGACAAATGCAGTACTTCGTAATTTGGAGGACACATTTACACGTGAAAATGAAGAAGGGCAATAGAAAATTAGTCAATTTTGCATTAATGTAGCTGAGAGATGAAAAAAGTAAGAGGCAGTATTTAAATACGTGTTTGGAAAGCAGCAGCTGAGAAAAACTGTAACATATTTCCCAGTTATAAAGAAATATAAATCAAATGGTAAGCTAGTAAATATTACTGCAACTAATAGTATTGTTAAAGTTCCTTTGAAGCAACTATTGGAGCACACCTCAAAATGAATTGTGTTGATGCAAAGAGACCCTATTTTACAAGCACTGGGGTTAGCAGAAGAACTAAGAGCAGAAATTGTTTTTAGTTACGGTTTTGATGGTAGTTCTGGTCAAGCAACATTCGGGCAAAAATTCGATAGCCCAGCATCTTGATCAGATATCTTACTTTTTGCAACTACAATTGTTTCTGTACGCTTATATGTCGACCAATAAACAATTTTATGGGAGAATCACAGTTACAGTTAGAAGGAATAGACGATATCGGTTTAGAGAATGAATTACAGTAGATATATTATATACTTGTATGTACTCGTATAATAAACAATTTCTTACTTCTGAATATTTTAACGAAATTAAAAAAATAACATTATTCTTTCATAAATACACCTAAATACATATTATAATAATATATCTAAATATAAATTAATGAAGAAATTGATGTATTTTCCTTGAATTCGTTGTTCAATAATTTTGGCCAACGAAACCCGCGCTAGAAACCAATGTGCAAGGTCCCGACAAATACCTATGCAATCAATGTTATTAAAAACAACATTTATTGTTTGTCTTTTCATATTTTACTGCATCAGGTACTTTTCAAAAGTTTAATAACACTTTTTTATTAAAGCCATTTATTATTGCTTAACATCCAGCCTAACAGTTGTAAATATGTATAGACAAGAAATGTGTTCCAAACTAACCAGAAGTTACTCAATAATTTTGAAAATAGGTTTTATTCTATTCAAAGTAATAATCTTAGCGAACAAATTTGTTCACTTTTTAACCCTTTCAGTACTGAGCTCGAATATATTCCAGCGCTATGAAGCCGACCTGCCAGACTGAAATCGAATATATTCGAGCACGTTATGGTGCGAGTTTCAAACGCCGATATCTTGTCAAAAAATGATGATTTTGTGTTTTCTAGACTAATTAATAAATTTAAAATAATAAAGATATAAGTACAGTGAAGTCTCACTTATACGAACATGAGGGGAAACCAAAAATTATTCGTATAAGTGAATGTTTCGTAGATGTGAATACATATGTATGTATGTAGGGATTGAGAAATTCTTCATATAACTGGATGTTTCGTATAAGTGAGATTTCACTGTATTACTATTTTTAAATTTTCAAAAATAATTCAGTCCAGGCATTCTAACTAATTCAGTACTGAAAGGGTTAAACATACTCTAAATAAATCTATTGTTTAAAATTATTTTACATAATTTATGTATGTGTTAATAAGTATAATATTACAAAAAAATAAGTTTTCTTAACACCTACATAATTAATTATTTCTATTTTTTCCAATTAATCTGCTATAATCGTTTTTTCTAACCGGTCCCTGCGAAAACGATAAATCGAGGTTTCACTGTATAGTATAAAAAATATAATAATACATATTTACATACACGTGCATTTTTAACAGCATTTGACTGGTCAGGGAACAATGATATTATAGCCAGTTCATCCTTGGATTCTTCAATCCGAATTTGGAGTACCTCGAAATTTAAATGCTTAAGTATCATAAGAGATTCCAGAGATATAAAAATATTCTCCTGCCTCTTTCAGCCGATAAACAATAACTTATTGATAATAGGGAACTCGCTAGGAGAGTTACGACTTATAAACATATCTACAGGGAGATACCTGAAAGAATTATTTAAAATTGGAGGCTGTGTTCGAAGTTTAGCATTTGATAATAATGGGCGAATCATTTGGGCCGGCAACGACAAAGGAGAAATTTTTTCCTTGCGTTTCGACTTTAGCGGAAAACTGCATAACAAAACTAAGAGACTTATCTTACCAACAACGTGTTCTATTTCTAGTCTTAGTTTTAGAGTCTGGACGAGTCGAGAAGCTAGGGATCCAATGTTGTTAGTCAACAGTTCAAACAATACTGTATTACTATTCAGCATAACCGACTCGGATGGAGGATTATCTTTAAAAAAAAGGTTTTTCAACCATCACCGAGATAATGAGATTAAATCCACTTTTTGTCCCATGACGTCTTTCCGACAAGGTGCTTGCATAGTTACTGGTAGCGAAGACGGTAGCATTTACTTTTTGGACATAGAAAAGCGACCACATAAGTCTTGTTTCAATATTTTGCAAGGCCATTCAAAACCGGTCATTGGCGTTAGTTTTAATTATGATGAATCGCTACTAGCAACAAGTGATCTAGAAGGTTTTGTAATAATATGGAAAAGAGCAGATCTATCTCGTAATGAAGCTGAATAAATAAATAAATGAAATGAAAACAGGATAATCACACAATTGTAACTATGCTCTAATAAAAAGAGGTGAAATTAAATATGAAAAACATTGTGGTAATTCATGTAAACTTAAAATACGTAATATAAATTTTTCTTAGTAAGCTTCGGCTTACTTGAAACAGTCGACGCTACCCTTGAAGCTGAGGGTTTCTTGGTCTTTTTCACAAGCAATGGCTCATAGTCGGGGTATATCAAGTCAATCACTGGAACCTAATCTTCAAGTAAAATCATATCGAATGTTCTAACGTGGGTATAACTCGAAACACATGGTAAGTCCAATAAGTATAGCTTATGGACTTTACGTCTAGTCTGTCGTTCTTCTGTCGTCTTGATTTTAATCTTCTTCAATAGTGGTGGCATGGTCACATCACTTTTATTTTATTTTCCTATCGCATTTGTGCTTCTATCCTCATCTACTTTTTCTTGATTTTTCTTCTTAGACGATTTGCTGCTTTTCTTATACCGACCCCCGAAATAATGTAAATTTTCTTCCATTCTTTTTAATTCTCGACGTCCAATTTTAAACGTTCAAACCAGCCCGTGCAATTCTTAAAAACTCTCGACTGGCTTAGGAGTTCTATCACCATATCAGCATCTTCTTCTACTTGCTTTTTGAGAGACTTTTTGATAATTGCTGTTGAATATGGGAAAAAGAATTTCAGTTAAACAAACATTAAACTATTAACACAAACGATATTTAATAGCTATATTGCGTGGTGACGTGCTTTAGTCGGAAAATTGAATTTGTGCCAAACGCGACTATAATATTCTAATCAAAGTGCAGTTTTTTAAACAAATGCATAATCAATTGCACATATCTAAAGTTTTTGTAACGTTAGGATGTAGTTAGATGATTGTTATTATTCAAACAAGTTTTGCTCAAGTTGTTTCAAATTTTGCTCTAATTTTAAGTACCAAAGTTTAGTACAAAATTAATCCTAGTGAAAGATTTATACCAATTTAGATAATTTACGAAATTGGCTTTCTTAAAATATAAAATTGCAAAGTTAGAGCAAAGTAAAAATGAACATAAATATATTATTAATACTATTACATATAATTAATTATTGAATTGTATACCAAAACCTCGAACCAATTTGTCTTGAATATATTGGATGTGATATCTTATTATTAAGTATATTTTGTGATTACTCTAGTCAGATATCAATAAAATAATTATGTCTTTAAAGAAGTATTATTACATCCGCAATGTCCCATCCAATTTAATTATTGCACGTTAAAAAAAAAAAGTATTTATTTGGGAAACGGGATCAAGAGGATAATTTTACTAAACTAAAAAATATATTAAACAAAAATGGAATTATGCTAAGAAAAAAACCACTTGAATAAAATGTTTATTAATATTATAACTTACTAAACTAGCATATTGTACAGCTACGCTATTAATACAAGATTCAACCGATCACATTATCAGGGTCCGATACGGACCCCCATTACTACCAACATGAAAAGTATCTACAAAATTAATATAGAACTATCTGAATACATCCACATCTCAGGTAAAAACGATGATTATATAAAAAATGACTACCAGAATCTAAAAAAAACGATCGAGGACGACCACAACGCACTAAACACCGTCGACCTACTTTTTAAAATACTTGTACTGTCAACATACAAAACAATCTCCTGCACTTGGACAATTCTCCATTTGGACGTAAAGTTTCAAATTTTGTACACTTTTTTTTTTGATTTTTTTAAACTGTTATGAGACAACGCTTCCAAACTTCCCTTTGTGCCAGTAAATTATCTTTAGTTCGGTGTGTAAAAGTTCCTAGTGACAAAGGAAACGTTTGGAATCATTGGAGTACTCTACTGTACTACTTTCTACGACTCCTACTGTTTACATATAAACAACACGATAATATAATAATAATAATCTGTTTGCATGTAAAATTAAATTCGAAACGATTGAGTATATGAAGGAGAAATTAATGAATTAAATAGAACGATTAAAGTAATTACTCCTAATATTTAATGATAAAAATAGTAATAATAATTAGCATGTACCAAAAATTTCAGTAAGTTGATAACTTTCAAATATTTATATTAATAATCAAACCTCCAGGAATGTTAAATAACATTACAAAATTTATTGAAATAAAGTATTAATTACTGAGAGTAATTAATTAATAGTTAAATATCACTTATTAAAAATTGCATTAGAATGGGTGATTAGATGATGTCTTTAAAAATGATGGATGATGTTTTTGATTACATTACATTAAATACATGTAACATGTAGTGTTTCAATGACTAATATATTTTCTTGTAACAATTAATGATTTTTATACGAAAGGTTTGGCCATATTTGCTGTTGAAAATGAACAAGAAAATATTTCATTCATAATGACTTGATTTTATTTTCATCAAATTAATTTCAAATTGCAATTGCCTTACTTTAAGTAATATTTAGGTAGGTACCTGATAAATTCCTAAATCAAGTGTCTACCTGAGTAAAAATATAAATATAACATATTTAAAATACAAACTGAGAATAAAAATAAGTGACTTATTTAAACATATACACTTAACATGAATAGCAGGTAAATAATAAAAAGTTAAATAATCAATGAATAGTTAAATACGTACTGTTACATACAGGTAAAACTTAAAACAAAGCAACAGTTCACTATCGGTATAATTGTTTCTATTGTTATTCCCCAGTTGTGTTAGTTAATAATGTTTCATTTGCATTGGAGAATGATTCTATTGTGTTGGAAAATGATTCGTTTGGAATAGAAAACGATTCAATTGCATTGGAAATTGACTCTTTTCCATTAGGAAATGATCCTTTTTCACTTATAAATGATTCTTTTTCACTTGGAAATGATTCTTTTTCACTTGGAAATGATTCTTTTGCATTAGATAATAAGTCATTTCCATTAGAAAATGGCTCCTTTGTAGCGGATAATGAATCCTTTGTATTCGAAACTTTCTTCCTTTCAAGCGTACATGACTCAATACCGCTATCTTCATCGGCACTGTCCAATAAACTCGCCTCCCCCTTCACCATCTCTATTTTGTGTTTCTGTTTGTCTGTTTTATTATTGTATACAACCTGATTGATTGCTTTGTATGGAATCGCTTCGAAAGAAACATTTTTTGTGTTGTCTCCCACTTCGTCGGGCGGAGTATCTACGTGTTGCACTAAAAATCGGCTCTTGCCGAAGGTTGTGAAAGTGGGGACTTCCCGAGGAAGTACTGGATCGGGCGAGGGTTCTATTGTGAAACTGCGGCTCGTCGTGAATGCACTAGGGCTAGGGGGCAAATCTAGTTTGAGACGGTTTCGTGTGTGTCGCATTCCGCCTAAAACATCCTTTGATTTCGCATCTACCATGGGACTACTGACGTTTTTATTTGCTGCGATCGCTGCAAGAGCCTTCAAGGGTTGAACCTGGTTAGTTTGCGAGAGCTGGGCATAATCGGAGCTGTCCACCAAACTCGCCGGCGTTAAGTCATCGATTCCGCTATCGGGGGTGACGTTGTCGTTGGTTTTTATTAGTTCGGACCATTGGTCACTTCGGCCAGGGAAGAATTGTGATGAAAGTCCAGTTGAAATCATGTCGAAGGGACGAGCTGAGCTGCTTATGAAAAAGTCCCCATCCATCATCGAAGACGAACCTTGAAATATTTATCATTTTTTTGAGGTGTTTATAGGTTTTGAACTCGGATATCTCAATTGAATTAATTATAGGTGTATATCTAATTTTTTTAAATATAAGTATTGGTCATTTTGATTTTTTTTGTATATTTTCTTTGACCTATTTTTTAATTATTAAATATTAGATTTTTGGTTTTTTTAAGGTCATTAATTAAACAGTATGTTTACATATTTTTCCTCGTTTATTGCCTCATCATCTCGCACTTTGTTGAGTGCTCAACCTTCGGCACATTCTCCAAAATTTTTAGCATTAACATTTCTGACTCTCTATAAACTATACATAACTTGTCACAAAAAATGTTAACATATTAGAAATACATATTCACACTTGATATCATTCAACATTTTAAAATTATTTGTTCTTTTCTGTGAAAATTCAGCCATTTTTCGTCAAACTAAAAGCACAGATATCTGTGCTAAAAGGTTCTTTTTTTCTACCTTTTAATCTAACAAAGAATACCTATATTTTCATAGAAAAAACAACTAATTTTAAAGTGTTGAATATCAAGTGTGAATATGTACTTAACACATGGGTTGAAAAGTCCCGAGTCTAACACATAGATGGCGCTAGTCTTATTGCATTCACCGCTTTTTCAGTTAGAACTAACCTTCAAAAAAAAGCTGTTAAAATTTCATGATATTCTACTCATAAGTTTGTGAGTGATTGTGCTAAGAGTGACACTACTTTTGTTATTTTCAAAACACTGGATCAAAAACAACTTCGTGTTTTAATTTTACACTGCTTCTTGATGGGAAAAAATACCGTTCAAGCGAAGCAATGGCTTGAAAAGTGTTATCCGGGCTCTGCTCCATCAGAAACAACAATAAATCGTTGGTTTGCTGACTTCAAACGTGGTCGTAGAGACACCGATGATGCAGAACGCAGTGGACGTCCAAATGAGGCGGTAACACCAGAAAATATCAAAAAAATCCACAAAATCGTTTTGAATAATCGAA
>JAWQRP010005293.1:0-10844 GCA_033557875.1 Quadriops clusia
GGTCAGGTGTATATGTGCACATGGCAATAAGTATACGTGTACATGGCAATAAGTATATGTGTACATGGTAATAAATATATGTGTACATGGGTGCCCGTGATTTTTCACGGGCATTAACTAGTAGTTATATATTTTAGTAATGGTATTCTCCCTTGTGATTTCTCGTCTGTTTCTTGGGAAAACTATATGCAGCTTTGCAGCATATTATCAGGAAGCCCTAGATACAAACAATACTTTTAAAGAGAAATTTATAAATTAATTTTCTTATACCTATAAAATACCATACTTATTGCGCTTCAAATAATTTGTGCATCAAACCTTGTAGTTGTAATCACAGTGTGGCGTTAAAGTCTACACAGTCCAGTTTAAAGGTACTTAAAGGTCAATAACCCTTACACCTGTCAATGCGAAAAATATGTAAATGCAAATGATATAGAGGGTCTAAATAGCCCCACGCGCATTGCGACCCCTGTCGCTCCGCTAAATGGCTCTCATGACGTGTCGGTTTTAAAATCTAAAATCTAAACAGGGACACGACAGTACCAACATTAAAACTACCAAATTTATACTGTAAGCATTTCTTATCTTTCCGTGTATGTAGCTACATAGCTATTAAACAATACCTACCATTTTTGCGTGGCATTAAATTCGCGTATCTCATTGTGGCAAAGAAAAAAATAGCAACCGAATTTTGACTCCATTCATCCAAGCCATCTATCCAAAACAGCTATAATAGCGAGCAGCTTTCGCAGGGCACAGCTTCCTCCAAAGGGAACAGGATTAATAAATAATACACCAGGCCATTGTGAAAAAAATCAATTTGATAAGCAAACTTAACAAATCAGGTTTACTTGAATAAGGCCGGACATTTTCTAATTACGACCGGGTCGACCGTCCTCCTCGGGTTCGTAGCATCCTCAATTTGCGAGACAAAGAGGGCAGATTTCGCACAGGGCAAAAAATAAATAGAACAAGGCGCAAGGAGGACGACGGCATATTCAAATGAATGCCATGCAATTTTGACAGACAAAAAATCAGCATAGAAGGAAGGAACCGGTTGTGTGCAAATACTCCGTTGTAGACTTAGGGGACATTGTAAGAGACATTGTAAAACAAGAGCAATGCGAAGGGAGAACCCTTGAGCTCAGGTCTGCCGTGCAGAATCGCGAATAGGGGAGTTCAGTTACCTATGACAACTATCTCTCGAGCTCGTTGCGTTGCGGATTTTCAACATTTTCAAGAGTTGTCCAAAAGACCGGCACAGGGGTGGCCGATGGCTGGTTTTTTAGACTTCGCCGGCCAACGTTTAATTTATATTTATGAGCCATTTCTCATCTTAACTTAGCGTTCGTTTGTGTACGCATAATGTGCAATTTTAACTGTATCAACGTCTGTTTAATTGTGCTCTATAAAGAAACGTCCCAGAAGAATTGCTACAGTTCACGTGTCCATGCAGCTGACGCAAAACACAAAATTAATTTAAAAAAAATTCTAATTAAAACCAATTTATAATTATAGAAATATTATTTTTTTTATACTTACACATAATATAGGTACATGCAAGGTTATATGCATAAAATTATATACCTACATAAGATCGTATAATAAGGTTATATACATAAGATTACAAGGCAAAGTAACAACGCAAAACCGTGTAGCAAACTGCGATTTATCTCCAATTTAAATAAAATAATAAACAAAGGACGAATGCACAATATATTTTTTGCGTACTATTCTGGCATTTGCATCACATTTTCGCAAGTAAGTAACAGCGGCGCTGGGTTTAACGAACTTGATATCATTATGTTTTCGTGGAACAAATTCTGCTGCTTTTTAACACTTAAGTGCATCACAAACAAAGGCGTCCGAAGAAACAATGCGATATTTACTAATTACTTATTTTATTGCTGATTTTACATGCTGGCTAGGCCGCTCGCGAAATAATTAATTTATAAATAATAATGGTGCAGCTTTTTCATGCGCCTTAATTGCGCAAGGTTCATGCTGTTTTGATGCCTAAATGAGTTTGTGCCTATAACACAACACCAATTAATTGTTGTTCTCATTCTTGTTTGCCATCGGCGCGGCCTTAAAAATCGCCAATTCCGCCTTGATGCTCCTCGGTGCATTCTGCTCAATCGCCCTTCCAAGCCATTGAGCCCCATGAAATAGAAAAAGTCTAATCGGAAAATCCGAAAGTGCACGTCGAGCCTGGAGCGAATTGGTGGAAATATTATCGAGCGGCGTAATAATTTCATAAATAATGAAAAAACGGCCGTAAAGCACTCAATAGTGTACACATCCATTATCGCATTTTTTAATAATTCATTGTATAACGCTATCCAATTAAAACATATAGCTTCCGGTAGACAGAAATTTATAATTAATTCCGGATTATGGACATTCCTGATAATTGATTATTGATTTCATGAATTATTACTGGAGTGCCTATTAAATCCACATTTGTTAGGTGAATGCGAAACAAAATTCCCGAACTTCATGATTTATTATTTTATTTATAATATTGCCCGGAATGGCGCCTCTATGTTATTTAGAGTGGACAGTTTTTAATCACGTGTAAATAAATAAATGAGTGTTAAAAGAACTAATCGATAGGTGATATTGTTGGAAAAATACGGACTGACCGTTTTAAAACAATTCTCCGTACAAGCTAAGGCCAATTTAATATTTTTTCCAATTCTTGAGTTATTTCAGGAATATTGCTAACGACAATAAATATAGCCGATAAGGGATTTCTCAACATTTTTCCCCGTGGAAGGTAGTAAATAGGGACTGAGAATTACCCATTTGCAGCACATTTCCCGTCCCGCGGCCCATAGAATAAATCGTGTATATGTTTAAGGAAACACTTTTTTCCTCTAAATTCATCCGAGAGTTAACCACCCAAACTGAGCACGTTATTCGCAGGCCTATATCAGCTTTCAAGGGTCCCGCATGTGTTCGTTTAGGACATAGCAGCAGCAGCCGAGGGCCAGAGACAGCCCTGGGGTTCAGCCAGGGGGTGAGGGCGAGTGGAGAGTATCCATCCCATCCACTTGTTAGAATGGGGAGCACACAAGACGCAAAGAGCAAGGTCGAGAAGGTAATAAGTTAGGGCCTTTTTAACATGATGCCGTCGCCGAGGAAGCCTTCCGTCTGGCGCTCATTAAAGAGCTGCCTTTGGACCCGAAAAAATCTCCACTTTTTGCCCCGGCAAATAAAATTAGGGGCGGCCTGCTAATAAATTCATGTGGAGGTTCAGCTTGTTTTTATGTCTTCAAGGGGTTGAATTAAGACGGCTTTGTTAGTTGGAGTTTTATGTGGGTGCATGTGTGTGTTCTCCTTTATATAGATACATAGTATTGTAGTTAATTCCATGAAAATTCGTTGCATTTCTTTAACTACAAATCATAATCAAATTAAAACGTTGAAATAGATTGTTTAACTAGATCACAAAAATAAGATTTAAGTTCTAAAAAAATAACTCTTTTTTTAAACTACATAATTTGTTAGAAATTTACTTAACCATTAGTTGGCATTAGATGAATTAATTATTTGATATTTTTTTTAGTGTCCAAAATAAAAAAATATTACAGAATGTAAAAAATAATTAAATTGAACCAATAATAGGGTTACGATGAGCAGCACGAGTGATGTATGGGCGCGTGAAAACCCAACGGTCCAAATTCACAGAGGGTATTAGCGAAACAATAATACTTTTTACCCCATTCAAAATACGTCATAGATTAATAAGTTTGCACAGGCGAGGATCAATAAGCGGCGAATTTGAAACAGGGGTGAGTCTAGCTCCGAATGCCCCGTAAAAAATGCAAGATAAGAGGATGGTACAGCATTATTTTTAAAACAAAAGGCCCTTATCGCCCATCTACCCCTCGGGCTCTATTTATTTTCGATTCTAAGCGAATTGTTACAATTGTCCCTTCCAGTATGTAATTTTGCCAACGATTTTTAACTCGCTCGAAACGGAGAACGGAACATGACTTAAATTAATTTTTTGTTTCGATTTGATTTTTTAAAATTTATTCTGTTAAACCAATTTAATAAAATACGACTTGTATGAGAATTTGATGAAACAAATGAACATTCAACCTTAATATTTTTAAATATATTTTTTAATGTGAAATTTGGTCAATTCTGATGGAAAATGCCCTTTGGGTCATCATCAATTACATAATGGAGTTAACAGAATTAAATTTTCTTATTTCTTCTTCCAATCTTGTTATTCTTCTGGATTTCCCTCGTACGATTTCTTCTTCTACTTGTTCTTTATGATTTTTTATCTATCAGTTTTCTTCATTTCCTTATCTCTCTTTCTTTTATTAACTAATTTTATTGCTATAATTATTTCTGTTTGTTTCATAGGTGCTAATATTACTTGTGATTAAAATTTGAAACATTAAAAGAAATATAGACAAAATAATTAAAACTCACCAAGAGTATATAAAAGTAGGTACATTCGGGAAACTACTAGTAGGAAAAGAAGTTTAAAGACCTCGTAATACTAATATTACAACTTAGAGAGAACGATACATAATAAAAAAATTGGATTTTGGGAACAGTACTGAGATAAAAAGTCTAAAGAGTATTATGTCGTAAATGCATAGATTTATTTAGCTTAAAATCAAACGTTTAGTGTCTTAAGATCTCCAGGTTTCTTTAGGTTATTTTCCTGAACCTTTAGTGTCCTTAAAAAGTGTTTTAACTTATTTTCTTAAACCTTTAGTGTCTTAATATCCCCTGGATTCTTTGGTTTATTTTCTTGAACGGTTATTGTCTTGAACCTATAATATCTTAATAGCACAAGTTTCTTTAGCATATTTTCTTCAATCTTAACTGTCTGGAACCACAGATTTCTTTGACTTCTTTTTTTGAACCTTTACTGCCTTAACAGCCTTAGGTTTTTAGCTTATTTTCTTGAACCTTTAGTGTCTTAATATCCCCAGGTCTCTTTGGCTTATTTTCTTGTGCCTTTACTCTCTTAATAGCCCTAGGTTTTTTAGCTTATTTTCTTGAACCTTTAAGGCGCATTCTGTGTATCCGAGCGTTAAGTGACTTAATTTTGCCAGGTCTCTTGGCATATTTTCTTGAACCTTTAGTGTCTTGAACCTTTAGTGTCTTAATAGCTTATTTTCTTGAACCTTTAGTGTCTTAATAGCTTATTTTCTTGAACCTTTATTGTCTTGAACCTTTAGTGTCTTGAACCTTATTTTTTTGAACTTTTATTGTCTTGAACGTTTAGTGTCTTGAACCTTTAGTGTCTTAATAGCCCTAGGATTATTTGGCTTACTTTCTTGAACCTTTATTGTCTTGAACCATTAGTGTCTTGAACCTTTAGTGTCTTAATAACCTGAGGTTTCTTAGGCTTATTTTTTTGAACTTATATTATCTTGAACCTTTAGTGTCTTAATAGCCCTAGATTTCTTTGGTTTATTTTCTTGAACCTTTATTATCTTGAACCTTTAGTGTCTTGAACCTTTAGTGTCTTAATAGCCCTAGGTTTCTTTGCCTAATTTTTTTGAACTTTTATAGTCTTGAACCTTTAGTGTCTTAATAACCCTAGGTTTCTTTGGCTTATTTTATTGAACCTTTATTGTCTTGAACCTTTAGTGTCTTAATAACCCTAGGTTTCTTTGGCTTATTTTCTTGATCCTTTATTATCTTGAACCTTTAGTGTCTTGAACCTTTAGTGTCTTAATAACCCTAGGTTTCTTTGGCTTATTTTTTTGAACTTTTATTGTCTTGAAACTTTTGTGTCTTAATAGCCCTAGATTTCTTTGGCTTATTTTTCTTAACTTTTATTGTCTTGAACCTTTAGTGTCTTAATAGCCCTAGGTTTCTTTGCCTGATTTTTTGGAACTTTTATTGTCTTGAACCTTTAGTTCCTTAAGAGCCCTAGGTTTCTTTGGCTTCTTTTTCTAAACTTTTATTGTCTTGAACCTTTAGTGTCTTAATAGCCCTAGATTTCTTTGGCTTATTTTCTTGAACCTCTATTATCTTGAACCTTTAGTGTCATGAACCTTTAGTGTCTTAATATTTTTTTGAACATTTATTGTCTTGAACCTTTAGTGTCTTAATAGCCCTAGGTTTCTTTGCCTAATTTTTTTGAATTTTTATTGTCTTGAACCTTTAGTGTCTTAATAGCCCTAGAATTATTTGGCTTATTGTCTTGAACCTTTATTGTCTTGAACCTTTAGTGTCTTGAACCTTTAGTGTCTTAATAGCCCTAGGTTTCTTTGGCTTATTTTTTTGAACATTTATTGTCTTGAACCTTTAGTGTCTTAATAGCCCTAGGTTTCTTTGGCTTATTTTCTTGAACCTTTATTGTCTTGAACTTTTAGTTTCTTGAACCTTTAGTGTCTTCATAGCCCTAGGTTTCTTTGGCTTATTATTTTGAACTTTTATTGTCTTGAACCTTTAGTGTCTTGAACCTTTAGTGTCTTAACCCATTCAGTGCCAACCCCGTATATATACGTTACACAGAAAAATGCCATGCGTGCCAAACCCGTAAATATACGTTTTGGCATTGACTATAACATCTAAGTACATTATGTACACTCGGAGAAATATTAAATGTCCGCTTTTTATTGGTAACGCATGTCGTTGTGCTATTTTAGCCTATATTAGTACTCTGCTTTATTTATGGATCAGTCTACGGCCTTTCAGTACAAAGGATATGCGCGGCCAACAAAAAACGGACATTTAATTTTTCTCCGAGTGTACATGGAAGTGGCGGAATCAGTTAAATTATCATATAAAATGTTACAAAACAGTATAATAATTATATTTCATTTATTTTATACATCAATCGTTCATGCAGCGATGCAGAAACTAAATTTTTGAGGTTAAGTCTGATACTTGCACTACAAGTCTTTGTCGTCGGTCTCGCACTAAAATATTTTTGAGTCTATAATCTTACCGGCATTATTTATAATTCAAACAATTAACATCTCTCAATATATACGTATAATTTGTATCTGACTGATGACTGAGAAAAAAAACTTCTTTTTTGAGTTAGTATCATTGTTCGATGTATAAGAAAAAGCTCTACACGCCACTCTAACAAGTTTTTCTCAAATGCAAATAGTCTTCACCTGAGATCACTATGTGTCTGATATTTTTCTTGAATAATGGGGGTACTATCGCATGTGACAACAGGCCAATTTAAAAAACGACCAGTCTAACATTGTAAACTAGAGTTTTTATTCTAAGTGATTATGAAAAACTTGTAAGAGTTACTTATAATATAAAGCCACAAACAAATTTCAAAAAGTGGAAAAAATTTCAAGCGCACTTTTCCGAAAACTATGTTCTTAGAGTTGTACCTCTTTCATTCTAACTTTACTGCTCTTTATGTTTTGATTCTTTGAAGGTATGGTGACTCAACTTTTGAGTCCAACGAGGCCAATAAAATTAAAGCCACATTTTTATACTATTTTATATCTATGGTCAAGAAATTCAATTTTCGAAGCATCTTGTAGCATTTATTCACTAAGTAATATATTTTAGTAGTTCTTCTGTAGCTCTATTGGTGTAACCAATATCTACTTTACCCTTGTCGTTCCATAAGCAATTTCTCTGTTTGAGAGCTAATTGTTCCATCATTCTATGCTTATATTTTCCCTTTTCATATTTAGGCATTTCTGATTTTTTTACAAGCATACACACAATTTACCCTTTGTTGAGGAAAAATGTTAAAAAATATGGTGCCAGAATATCGATTATTAACGCATATTGAGCGCGTATTGCAAAAATATGGCTGTAAAAGGGTAGTAATCTTCCTAAATATGTAGAGCTGTCGATATTTGAAGAGTACAGGGGAAAAGATGATGGTCACATTTTGAAAAACGAACTAAAAGTGAACGGTGAAGTGAAATTGAATGGAATAAGCAGAAAGCTATACAGAGGAAGTAAGGTTAACGTATCATTGTAAGCAAAAAAGATGATCTAAAACGTAATGGTACCCTCATCTTTTTTTCTCTGTACTCTTCATTTGTTTTTTTTTACGGTAACATACATTTACAATAAACTTATACGAAAATCAACTGTTGAATTCCAATGGTATGAACTTTTTCTTATGAAACGTTATCGAGAAATTATTTGTCTGCTGATTTGTTCTGTCGGATGCAAAATTTGAAAAATTGAATTGCCAAATCAAAATAATATTTTTGAATAGATAGGTATACAAAAACAAAAAATGGGGTGTGATTTCTTAATAAGAAAATTTAAAGACACTTATCGACAAATACAAGTTCTAATTTTACTTGAAAAAAAATGGTGTGGTCTCCACTCAACTTTCTCGTATATTTCTAAGGTGTCCTAGATTAGATAAGACCAGGATTCAGAGTGATCACTGAATAATTTTGATATTATACACTTAAGGTTTTGACCATATGTCAAATATACACTACGATAAACACATATGCATACTTTTATTGTCTTGAACTTTAGTGCCTTAATAGCCCTATTTTTCTTTGGCTTATTTTTTTGAATTTTTATTGGCTCGAATCTTTAGTGTGTTAATAGCCCTAGGTTTCTTTGGCTAACTTTTTTGAACTTTTATTGTCTTGAACCTTTAGTGTCCTAATAGCCCTAGGTTTCTTTGGCTAATTTTTTTGAACTTTTATTGTCTTGAACCTTTAGTGTCATGAACCTTTAGTGTCTTGAACCTTTAGCGTCTTGAACCTTTAGTGTCTTAATAGCCCTAGCTTTATTTGGCTTATTTTCTTGAACTACTATTGTCTTGAACCTATAGTGCCTTAATTGTCCTAGGTTTCTTTGGTTAATTGTTTTGAACTTTTATTGTCTTGAACCTTTAGTGTCTTAATAGCCCTAGGTTTCTTTGGTTTATTTTCTTGAATTTTTATTATCTTGAACATTTAGTGTCTTAATAGCCCTAGGTTTCTTTGGCTAATTATTTTGAACTTTTATTGTCTTAAACCTCTAGTGTCTTAATAGCCCTAGGTTTCTTTGGTTTATTTTCTTGAATTTTTATTATCTTGAACATTTAGTGTCTTATTTGCCCTAGGTTTCTTTGGCTTATGTTTTTTTTTAACTTTTATTGTCTTGAACAATTAGTACCATGGAATATATTTATAGATTTTTGAAACGAGACAATCGTTTTTTCTCGACACACAAAATTAAAGTTCCACCATTAAGGAAAGTTAAAGTCACGAAACTTGTGCACATGTCTAGCCGATCAATTTTTAAAATGGACACTGAATATTATACAACATACAACAACATGAACTGGAACACACCGTAAGCAAATGAGCCCCTCCAGCTGCCCCTCCAAAGCCAGCCGTGATTTTTTAGCACCTCCGCCTCGAAAGGAAAACTGATGAATTCCCACGCAATGAAAATAGTCATCACGTGTGGAGCGAAGAGCCCCTGGGCATTCGAAACTGAGCCAGCACCGTCCGGATGATCCGGCGATCCCACCCCTTCAACAGCCATCAGATCCATCCACCACCAGAGCATGTGTGCAAACAATCGTTACCTACAGCGCCAGTTCGTATGCAGCAACCCCGTTAATACTGGAAACCCACAAAGGTGACCTTTCGCTGCGACGCCGAATGAAAGTGAAAGCTTTTGCATGTTGAGAGAAAGAGAGTATAAACAGTATTTTTTTATTCCTGCGAAAATTTCCTTTGAAGTGAGCGTAAGGTTACAACTCCAGGTCCTCTTCGCGTGGACTCCGCCGCTGCTGTTTGTTTTGAAGTGCGTTGAGCTCGTTTGTTTCGTTCATTCTGAACCTGATCGCACGTTAATTAATAATACTCACCGGCCTTTTGTAGCGGGCGAAATTAGGGGCGAATCGCCCTGGAAGGAGAGCACTTACTTAAAGCAATGCAGCCCGTAAACAAAAACAAAGTGTTCTTCCACCTAACTGGAGAAAAATGTTTTCCTCTGTGGGTATTTGGACCTCTGGTGTGTTTTCTTTTTGTTACCATAATAGAGATACGTGTAAAATGCTTCGTAGATGAACCCTTTTTAAACCATCACTTGTTTAGTAGATTAAATGTAACTCTAGAAATGATTGTCTAAAAAAGTAACATACCTAAGCTTTTTGTTCTAAATTCTAATTACCAGGAAATAATATTACATGCAAGGGTGACCATTTAAAAAAAATACCATTTTATTGCAAAACTGGAAAACACGGCGCTTCATTGTTTTTTGCACTCTTTTATCTTAATCAGTGCTAAAAATACTGCAGGTTTGCTAATTTGCACAACTATGTATGTTTAATAATACCAGACTTAACAACGGTGGACACTTAGTTTGAATCAGTCTGTATAGATCAAAAAATATTAAACAAAATGTCTTTAAAACATATAATATACATTTTAGATAGGTACTTATAATAATAGCACAATGATAAATAATTAGAACATTGTAATTATCCCTCGTACACATAAATTCAAACTGCGCGCCGCGCTCTGATTGGTCAAATCGAAGGTAGTGAACAATCGAAGTCAGTTGTCATAATAAATGCGTAAGAAATGTCAGTTAGCATCCATTTTTGCAGGTCCGAAAGTACAAGATTTTGAAGATTTAAGCGAATTTGCAGCAATTCTTCATACCAAATTCGGAATACCAAAGATGGAATTGCCGGCAGAAGCCCCGAATGGTAAGTTTGCACCAATTCTTTCGGAAATACGTGCAAATTCGAATTGTATTATAGCGAAAGGTTGTCTTACGGGGAAAATTAAATAGTATATTGTGCAACTAGTGCGGCAAGTTGTCGATTGCCCACGAAAGCGAAGTTGAGCGCACGAGCGAAGCGAGTGCGTTCATTCGCTTGAGTGGGCAATCGACAACTTGCC
>JAWQRP010005294.1:0-10841 GCA_033557875.1 Quadriops clusia
TAACAAAAAATTGCTGGGTTGCCACGTGCGAAATCCGATATTTCGATAACAGGTTTCTCATCTTTATCTGTTTACATTTAAAGCGATGCATTAGAAGAGTTCCGCTTCAAGGCAGGGTCCTTTGCGGATGAGATACGTACGTAAGGGGGGTATTGTTTTTGTAAAAATCAGCTGAGCTAGCTGCCACTTAATGCTGTTTCACATACAATAATCTATATCCATCTATTTATGAGTAATACCTAGTCATGATCCTGTAGTTTCTAATATACTTTTCACAATTTAATAAGAAGTAATTTTTCTATTTCAAATAGATACCTCTTTATTAAATTGAAAAATACTTCTAACTAATAATATTTGTTTTTAATATATTTCACAAGGACAGGATGTATCTATTTGTTATGATTATGTGTAATCTATTGTATTTTATCTGTTGTTATATACGTAATTCTTTAGAATCGAAAATTGAGTGGTATAAAATGGTTTCAAATACAATTAAGATAATATTCATTTTATGCAAAGCGTCCTTGCTAAGACTATTTTATATTCATTTTATTATCCCGAAAAGTCCAAATTACCTCCGAGATTGCGGAATCGTAAAGTTTTGGGGGAGACACGGTAATAGGGGTACATTATGAACTCTCTTATCAAGCCCGCTGAAATCTGACCTGCGAAAGACATTTTCAACTATAACCGCTTATCCGGACTTGTATCTAATGAATTTTCCGGAGAAAAGGTTCACCTGAGCATCCAACAAAAAAAGCCTTAATTAAAAAAGTAATCGCAGCTAAGTGCCAGGGAATATCTTAAGATTTCACTTGCTCCTAACAAGGAGCAGTTGACACGGGACGTTAAGGCGAATGATTTGAACTTTGTGCGGGGTTTATGGGGGTAGATGCGCTGATAGCGCTGGTGCCTAAGGGTGAAGGGCTCGCTGAGGCGCATATATGCGGGTAATTCGAGCCGGTGCCGGCGCCACATTCACCCCTTCACCGTCGCAACGCCGCCGCCACGCCGCCGTCGCCACACCGCGCCGGCTGCTGAGCCAAACGGTTAAAATACTAAACCAACTTGCGCGATATGTTTGTATTCACAATACAATGGAATTATTTTAAAGGCGAATCGATATCCTTGCGTGCTTACCTACTCCTGCCCCGAGGGCTGCATAATTTCCTTCGGTTATTACATGTGGGGCTCAAGGATACACCTTTGATAGCAGGTAAGGGAACAGGACGCCAATTTATGCGCAATGCCTTTGCTAATCTGCATTAAACGAATTATTTCGTTAAATTTCATTTCATTAAAAGTCATTTCATTCCATTTCATTTCTTTTCTCCCTACCAGTAAAGTTTTAAAAAGGTTCGGTTCATACACGGAGAAAAATGGAATTTTTAAAGTATGTGAAAATGGCAATCTAATGTCAAACTGCTCGTATTTTTCTTTACTTTGCATTCGTACAGTAATATCACAGATTTTTATCTGTGGCAATATTAACAATTTAATGAAGTGGAATCCAAACTCAAACTGAAATTATTACATTTCTGTACTGTTAAATTATTCGTACTGTAACTAATAATTTATTGAATGTTTTAATATCATTTTTTACTTATAAATTATCATGATGGTAGCATGATAAAACTGTGTCGCCATACAAGTGTCAGGATGTACTGTTAGTTGCGTAGATACACACTTACAGATTAACAAGAAGAGAATGTTAGTAGCATAACTTAAAATTTGCACGACGTGATTGTTACCTCCGTCCCAAGAAAGTTTGTGCGTTTAATGCAGAAATTTTTACCAAAATGCTTGGTGCATTTAAAAATAAATTAAATAAAACGAATTGTTTCCAGTATCGACATTGTAATTTCCATGTAAAATCTTCGAGGCCTTTGCCTGTGTCCAAATTCGTGATACAGTATTGCGATGTATCACAAATTTTTCCATTGCCGCTTTTAAAACGCCATGTAAGCGAGCAGATTTGGAGTGCTCCAGTATACAAAATGGAATTTCTTTGAATTGCAGTCAATTACGCTTTATGGTTTGATTTACTATTAAATCTACCCATTCTTGTTAAAAAAATTGACAAAGCAGTAACACAGCGGCTAAATTATATAACAATTAAAATTTCACCATTTTGTTTTATTTGATGTTGACAATGCCATGATGAATGGTAAGTGTCTACTGTGATTAATTTAATCCTACATTATTTTAATGTTATTTTGTTTCTTGACCTCCTTCTATTTTATTATTTTCTATTTCTTTCCTGGGTTTCTTAGGTCTGTTTAAATTGAAATGCTTCTTCAATTCATTTATTTTTCCATGACGTTTCGGCTATATATTTAGGATTCTTCTGATGGTCTCTTCTGAAATATTCCCTTTATAGTTAACAACGTGAGTTTACATTCGTTAATTATTATTCTACTATACAATTTTCTAAATTATTCTACATTCATTACCTTCTATTTTCTGTTTTCTTCCAACTCTTAACATCGTCGAATTTATTACTTCCACTTAACAACTACTTTACATTTTAAAATTTACAATTAAAATCTTCATTATTTTAATTTCTGTTAAATTCAATTCTATCACAGCACTTTTACAATAACTTCTGATTAAACCTTTTTTTTGTTTTTTGGTTATATAAGTTTTTTATCTTTTGCCTATTCTATTTACATACCTATTGTGCCATCTATTATTGCAAACAATGTGAAGGAATATATATAGGAGAGACAAAACAATATTTAGAGGCAAGAATGAGACAACATAACAACTCTTGTCAGAAAAAAATCTAATAGGATGCACAGCTTTAAGCATACATAGCATAGAAAAGAAACATGAATTTAACTTTAATGAAGTTAAAATTATGAAAAAGGAAAAAAACTGTTACAAAAGAAAAATAATGGAATCACTTTTGATAAAAAAAGAAAATAAATCGATAAATTTTAAACGCGACACAGCAAATATTAATAGAATATATGATAAAGTGATCAAATAAATATAACAAGAAAGGTCTCTATAATGTTAAAAACTAAGTCTATAGAATAAATAATAGATGGCACAGTAGGTATGTAAATATAATAGGAAAAAGATAAAAAACTTATATAACCAAAAAACAAAAAAAAAGTTTAATCAGAAGTTATTGTAAAAGTGCTGTGATAGAATTGAATTTAACAGAAATTAAAATTATGAAGATTTTAATTGTAAATTTTAAAATGTAAATTAGTTGTTAAGTGGAAGTAATAAATTTGACGATGTTAAGAGTTGGAAGAAAACAGAAAATCGAAGGTAATGAATGTAGAATAATTTAGAAAATTGTATAGTGGAATAATGATTAACGAATGTAAACTCACGTTGTTAACTATAAAGGGAATATTTCAGAAGAAACCATCAGAAGAAGCCTAAATATATAGGCGAAACGTCGTGGAAAAATAAATGAATTGAAACAAGAAAGCATTTTAATTTAAACAGACCTAAGAAACCCAGGAAACAAAAAGAAAATAATAACGAGGGATGTGCGGTATATAACATTTATTCTACCAGTTAAAATATTTGTATACCATGTCTGTTCACCAAGTTTAATTGCAAAAAAAAAGAAAAATAATATAATCAATTATCGGTGTGGAATGAATCTGTGAAATAAATAGATTGATGCATTGTTATTGTATGTGCGGACGTAACTGGTAAAGCATAGAATTCGCATTTTTAATTATTTCTTAAACATTTTAAAGGTGATTTAATAATGTATCCTGGATTTTCTGGTAATTGTTTTATTTGCCTATAAGAAGTCGCGCAATTTTTGCACAAGTGTGTATTAAGCACGTGTGTATATGCCTCCTAAGATGAATAAAGCGGTATAAATAGGAACGCATAACTATTTCACTTTGACGTTTACAGAGATTTTGGTTTTCTCCTTTTCAAATTGGCCCTACCGACGGCGGCCATCGTGATGCATTTATCAATTTGAAAATTCATTAATTCGGCTAATTAAACACAGTGATAATATGAGTATGTAATGTTAAAAATTAATTAAATAATTAATAATAGCAATGAAAATACTCAAGCTATAGAAAGTAAGATATATACATTAAAAAAATACTGCACATTAAAAAAAATAACTATAATATATTTTCAATGTGAACAAACATTTTTCGTCTCCAAGTGATACTAGTATTATCGTAAATATATTACATATAAATATATCTCTTTAAAATAATTTTCTAAAATGGAGTAAATGTGGCCTAACAAAACTAAAGTGGTATATGCACTGTTAACATTGGTATAGGGACGTAAATACTTCACTTTGACGCTTACAGGGATTTTGGTTTTCCCACTAAAAGTATTGAAGTTGGCCATACCGAATGCGGCCATCTTAATGTATTTGTCAATTTGAAAATAGATCAGTTCGATTTATTGTTAATGTTTTGGTGATAAAAACTGGGAAAAACTTTCGTGTAAGTGAATTAGAATGGCAAGGAAACCGATCGACGCCTTCTAGAATCTAGACAAACGTGGTGAGTCTCATTACCCCTTGTTTTTTTTTAATTTTTCGGTAAATTTAGTAATATATTATGTGGTAATATAATATGAATGTTTAGACATACGTATTGTGATCACATATACATATCCACGAGGTAGATAATATGAGTTTATTTTAATGAAATACTGCGAAAACCTTTAGTGATACATTGTACGTACATAACGTCGCTTGTGATTCCTATTCTCTAATATAACAATAGCAGGGGGATATGTATAATATTACGTTAATTCCAAGATTAATTCCAACACTATAGTTAACATATTTGCATATCATGTAGACATGCGTATGAAATACTGGCAAATCTATTTTCTTATATTATAAATATTGGATACAACACTTATGATTGTTATTATTGTTGTTATTATTATTATTATTATTATTATTATTATTATTATTATTATTATTATTATTATTATTATTATTATTATTATTATTATTATTATTACTATTATTATTAAATAAAATGACTTCTCTTTGACTACATAGAATCTTTGCCTTAATTACAACATCATTAAAGACAACATAAAAACGTTTGCTCAAAAGATTTTCTCGTGACACTATAAAATCCCTCACTTATAATAGGAAAATGGCAGAGAAATTCCTCGGTACAAGCACTTAAATTAAAGAGACTAACCATCGATGTAAATTTCCATACTGCTACTACATTGTAGCTTTAATCTGCATCCTGGTTCAAGGAAGAACTTTTTCCAGGCTATATAAACTTTAACTGTATAGTTATATGCCCGGGGTTACTACAGTTGAACGGGGTAAAAAACGACGGTGCAATAAATCGGGAAAGCTATTTTGAAGTTTCCATGTCGTCGAATGCATTAAAGGACGTCCGGCGGGGAGGCTAAAAGAGCATGTAGGGGTAGATAGCGGGTGTGGGAGGATAAGGGGGTTAAGATAGTTAAATAAGTTAAGTGAGTTAAGTGAATTAAGAGAGTTAAGTGAATTAAGAGAGTTAAGTGAATTAAGAGAGTCAAGTGAATTAAGTGAATTAAGAGAGTTAAGTGAATTAAGAGAGTCAAGTGAATTAAGTGAATTAAGAGAGTTAAGTGAATTAAGAGAGTTAAGTGAATTAAGAGAGTTAAGTGAATTAAGAGAGTTAAGTGAATTATGAGAGTTAAGTGAGTTATGGGGATTTTCGCACTTTTAGAGGGGGTAGTAATGGTTTAAAGGATGGGGTTCTAGTGGTTTTAAAGGGGAATGTACTAGTTCGAGAGGGGGTTGTAGTGGTCTAAGAGAGGGTTATAGTGGTTGCTGTGAGTTGTAAGGCTCGGGGGGTTTTCGGGGGATGAAGGAACTCGGTGGGGTGCATGCAACGAGTTTTATACGAGTGCAATAGAGGAAGGTTGTAAAATGCATCGTTTCATGCGAAAACTGGGTCCAGAGGCAACGAACCAATATTTAATTTGGCGAGGTTGCAGTCCTGATAATATGCAATAATGGCGAATTGATAAAGTTAGTGTATTAACCGTAAATCTAATTTTATTGCGGGCTTTAATTTCACCCCGACTCCGGACGGATTTAATCGCCATTCTGCTTTCATATTTCGGTAATGGACGGCTTCCATTCCGGTTTACTTTACTGTCGAATTTATAGATATTACCACATCTAAATGTTACTAACCAATTATTATTTCCTTCAATTGATATTCCCTTTCATTATTATTTCCTTCAAATATTATTTCCTTCAATTATTATTTCCTTCAATTATTATTTCCTTCAATTATTATTCCTTCAATTATTATTCCTTCAATTATTATTCCTTCAATTATTATTTTATTCAGATAATACAATATTTCGCTACTACAATATTTGGTTATTGCAATATTTCGCGCTAATGCCTCTTTTGAAGTATCGCAATTTGGCTTCTATTTCAAGGACGGTGGGTTTCCTAGGAAACGAATTCATTTGCGCATCGGCGCTATCTGGCGAGCAATAAATAAAGGCTTTCGGTGGTGTAAATATCCGCGGACAAATGTAGCGGAACGAATTAAATCATAAATGATGTTTGTGTTCATTACAGTTTAATGAAATTGTCTCTGTAATCGGATAAATTTACGGAGTGGAGTTCGTAAGCACGTAATAATTGCGTTCAGCACGAATGATTGTCTGCGTAATTTGGTTAAATGCATGGCGATTATGTTAACGGCCACCTCGGATTTCCTTCTGTTTGCTCTTCTTTGTTTTGCGTCCTCGTTACATCAATAATAATAATTGCGAGCAGATCCTCACATTCTTCGGCTTCATCACACGCTTTTATGTAGAACTTGCACGAGGATTTTGTCATGGACCTCAAACATTTGAGGCTTATTGACGAACATAGGAGCTTATAACGGGTAAAATAAAAAATCAAATTATATTCTTTTTATTTTTATAAGCAATAATTTATCTAATTGCTACAAAGCAATGAGATAAAATTAGAACTCTCTTTGCTAAATTCATTATTTCGCGGTAATTGGTTTAAGCAGCGAAGGAGATATTAACGTGCTAAACGTATATAGTTAAACTCGAGTTAATTTAAAAGTGGGCAAAGAAGTAAAGCGTGTATGTTTCGTTGTTCTTCCTCAAAGTTAATTACGTTTTTTGCGAGCAGAACAGCTTTAACTAAAGCCTCCCTTTCGGCGAGTCGACTTGATGCGGTTTAATTATCGCGGCTTATAATTGCTCACCGCTTAATTTAGCGTCGCGGCGCCGCCGTTCCGCCTCCGCCGGGCGTCTTGTTCGACAAAAACCTAACAAACTTCCCGAACAATTTATAATTAATCACCTTAATGGACGTTGTATGGAACGTGTCCACAATGAAGGAACCCATTGTTCTTTCCTATGTACTCGTGCACTTAACTCAGACCCTAATTCGCCCGTTGGCGGAACGCTCAAATTTTTCCTCGTGCATTCAAAGGCTTAAACGTTATTTCAAAGCCGCTCTGTGACGCGATGAAAGCCTTTCATGCAATTGGCATTGCTTAAATCTAATTCTGCTTTATATGGCAAAGCCAGCTGGCTCGGGAATAATTTTATGAATTTCACTCGGGCTTCAATCTTACACAGCCTTGCAAGTCTTGATTCGGGCTGTCTCAAACTTGGTACATTAAATAAATTATATTATACAGGGTGGAGAAAAAGTCCCGGAACCCCTAAATAACCTCTGAATGGTTTGAAATAGAGAAATACAATTTACAGGGTTACAATGGTGTCAAACAATCTACCAGATGACACTAAAGACACCCATTTTCCTGCCCCCTGTGGGCGTGGGGAAAGGGGGGCGACATAATTTTAAATGTAATCCGGGGTCATGTGAGGGTTCATTTGAAAGGTTTTTTCGAGACGAAAACAACGTGATATCGCCGAGGTCTCTACGACTTCTTTTCGCAGAGTTATGGCCCTTTCAATATTGAGATTTCGCAGTAGCGCAGGGTTCACGACAAGGACGTCGTTCCCGTGTTTCCTTTGAGGACACGTGTGGATAAGGTGCAGTAGGAACATACAATGTACAGGATGATCTGTTTAGTGTCATCTGGTAGATTATTTGACACCATTGTAACCCTGTAAATTTTAATTCTCTATTTCAAACCATTCAGAAGCTATTTAGGGGTTCCGGGACTTTTTCTCCACCCTGTTATAATGTTAAAGTTATAATGAGAATTTTTAGTTTACTAATGCCCGGTTGCACCATCGAAACTTAAACAATCACGTAGCCAAGGCGTCCTTGGGCCTAAGCATTGCCGAGATCTTACATTCCTTTGCAGTAGCAATTTTTAAGGGTTCCTTAATAAACACTTGGCAACGTTGCAAACATTCCATTCCCCTAAATAATGTTGGTAGCGCTGATGCGAGCTATTAGTTCGCAGTGTTTATTGAGGTTATGAGCATAGTACGATTTTGAACGCATCGGCGCACGTGTATTTTTATTATTGTGGAAGAAAGTTCATTAGTGTTGATATGGATAAAAAGCGGATTAATTATACCTCTGAAGAGAAGGAAGAACTGCTAGAGTTAATAGCTGCAAACAAGCACATCATTGAAAATAAAAAAAACCAACGCATCGTCTAACAGTGAAAAAGAAAAAAACGTGGGCACTCATTGCGCAGCAGTTCAATGCTCGGGGCATTAATACAACCAGGGACAAAGAGTCGCTGAAAAAACAATGGGGCAATATGAAGCAAGAGGTGAGGAAGAAAGCATCGAGGGAGCATCAGGAGCTTTTCCAAACCGGAGGTGGCATGCCAGCAGGTCCTTACACTTCAAATTTAGAACAACTGGCACTAGAGCTCATGAATTCCAATACTGTGACTGGGTTAAGTCATTCTTTCGATTCAGATGCTGTTCAAGGTAAAATATTACTTCTATACTTTCTATTATAATCAATATTGTAAGATTTATAGAATTCGTGTAGGACTGAATGTGCAATTACCGAGAAACAAACTTGTCCTTGAATTAAATGTACAGTATTTTTAGTGTTTAATCAAACATTATTAAAGATGAATAGTACGAATAATAATATTTACGTGGTTTTATAGATATCTACATTGTGGAAGCCCAGTCTGTCGAAGAACATTCACCAACTGTACAGCAAGAAGAACGTTCAGCAACCATCGAGCCAGGAGAATCAAGTGCTTTGGATCAAGAAGTTCTGGCTTGGACAGGACGAAGGCGTCCAAGCATTAAAATGTCCGAAATAGACAAGGCTAGGCTCGAACTAATAAATCTTCAAAAAAAATTATATGAAGGGAGGATAGAGCAAGAAAAACTGTCATACCAACAGGAACAGGCGCACAAACAAAAATTGTTTGAGATACTAAAAAACAAATTAGAACAATTGTAATATAATTTATTTTATTCATTAAAATAATTATTAATTAAAATTTGACTATAGTGAAAATTATTATTTGCTACTGCTGGCATTACAGGAATGTCTCCGTTTGCAATTGCTTCTTGTAATTCATGGGCTCTAACTTCATGATCAATTGGAGGTTCAGCTTCGCCTCTTAGTCTTGCAATATTATGTAATACTGCAGTGGAAACTTCTACAGGTATTACATTTTCTAATTTAAGCCGACATCCATATGCCATAATTGGAAATCTTCTTTTCCAAATACCAATGGTGTTTTCTACTTTTACACGTGTTCGTATATGTGCAGTGTTATAATTTTGTTCTGCTCTATTTTGAACATTTAAAATGGGCGTGAATAAATAATAAGTGTTCATATATCCACTGTCTCCTGAAAAAAGTATTATTTTACTTGTCAAATATTATGCTTAATGATAGTTTATAAAAGCTTTGATCCATGAACTGCTTGAAACATGTTAGGAGCTGGTTAGATAATGAGCAGTTCATAAATAGTATGTCCAGTTTACGAGAATGTTATGAAACTGCACAGTTTCTTTCGTAAATTCTGATCGTCTAACCAGCTCCGAACATGTTTCAAGTAATTCATGGATCAAACCCGCTAGTATATTATAACTATTCCAAATATTAAATGAAAAAAAGATTTTACCTAATAGTAAACTGTTGCCAAATTGTCCTGTCTCTAATCTGTATTTGAGCCTGCTGTTGTTGAAAATTGTTGCATCATGAGTAGATCCTGGCCAACGTACAACTATATCTTTAAAAAGAAAATCTGCACTTGTCACAACTTGGGTATTGAGAGAGAAAAAGCCCTTTCGATTTCGATAGATTGCTCCATCTTGACCTCCTAAACCAAAAATAAGTTTTGTTAATTGAAAACATAACTATTGTATATATATATGAAAAAGCAATATAAAGTTAATTCATTATAAATACTGGCGAAATAGTAGTACCTGGTGATTGAATTTTGATATGTGTTCCATCTATTGCACCAATGACTCTGGGAAATCTATGAACGTCGTAAAATATATTTTGTTCTTCCATTATTTCTTGATTATTTCGGGGCATGAAAATGTGTCGCCGAGTTAAATTTGTTGCAATAACACTTGATACTTTTGCTACAGTTCTGGATACTGTTGATTTATCTACTTGAATAAAATCACCGATGGACAACAGATGCCCTCCCGTTGCAAAAACTCTTAACGTTAATAACAGTTGGTTCATTGGACTTAATGAATTGTTCCTAAAATAAGAAAAATATCAAATAGTTCTAATAGTTATATACATATCTATTTATTTTTTTATCCTTACTTGTTAGTGTCATATTCAAGGTATTGCTCCAGTTGTTCTAATACAAATAATGTAGTTGCTTTTTCTAACCTAAATCTTCTCACAAACTCTTTTTCACTAAGGTTTTCAAAATGATTTTCATGAGTATAAACTTTACGTGGAA
>JAWQRP010005295.1:0-10840 GCA_033557875.1 Quadriops clusia
AATATACACCAATCATTATTTCTATCTTGAAAATGCCTAATATGTGGTGGGCGAAACGTCGAAATATAGGAAGAATGGAAAATTAGAAGCGTATTTTTTAAGACCTTAATTCCCAAGATCAAAAAAAATTTTAAGAATTAAATAGGAAGGTCAAGAAAACAAAATGGAAGATAAATTATTCTTTTTAATAGATGACTCTGTTTGAATTAGCTACTGCCTTGACTCTTGTGTCATTTGTGTACTTTGATTAACGACTCAGCATTAATGATCACATAATAGATTATTATCGTTCTCTGATTTAATGTGCACATCTTTATTATTTTTCTTGAATGTACAACAATTAGACTCAACTAACCAAACATTTTTCTTTTTAGTGGCGCTTACCTGTCTTGTTTATAAGCAACTTAAAATGTTTGTTTTTGTCAGCATATGTGTGTGTGTGTGTGTGTGTGTGTGTCAATATCTGTGTGTACAACATAAATGATTATTTTTCATTCGCAGAAAATCTCTTGGCTCGCTCCTACTTTGACCCACGAGAAGCCTATCCAGATGGGAGTAGCAAAGAGAAACGGCGAGCCGCCATATCTCACGCCCTCTCCGGAGAAGTATCAGTGGTACCAACTTCCAGACTGTTAGCATTACTAGGTCAAGCGCTCAAATGGCAGCAACATCAAGGTTTGTTGCCCCCGGGCACAACCATCGACTTGTTTAGAGGGAAAGCTGCGATCAAAGACCAAGAGGATGAACAGTTCCCGACGCAAATGGCCAAACAAATTAAATTCGGCCAGAAGTCCCACGTAGAATGTGCTAGATTCTCGCCTGACGGGCAGTATCTGGTGACGGGTAGCGTTGATGGCATCATAGAAGTGTGGAACTTCACCACGGGGAAAATTCGGAAAGATTTAAAATATCAAGCTCAGGAGAATTTCATGATGATGGAAAACGCAGTGTTGTGCATGGCTTTCTCAAGGGACAGCGAAATGTTGGTCACGGGATCCCAAGCGGGTCGCATTAAGATTTGGAGAATAAGTTCGGGACAATGCTTGAGGAAGATCGAAAAGGCCCATTCGAAAGGCATAACTTGCTTGCAATTTTCTCGGGATAACAGCCAAGTCCTGAGCGCTTCCTTCGATCACATCATCAGAATCCATGGGCTTAAATCAGGAAAAATGCTGAAGGAATTCCGAGGACATTCATCTTTTGTTAACGAAGTTATTTTCACTCAAGATGGCCACAACACCTTGAGCGCTTCTTCGGACGGTACCGTGAAAGTTTGGAGTATAAAAACAACAGAATGCATCAACACGTTTAAAGCACTTGGGGCCGGGGACACTACCGTGAACAACATTCATAATTTTGCAAAAAATCCCGAACATTTTGTCGTTTGCAATCGGAGCAACACTGTGGTAATCATGAACTTACAAGGACAAATAGTGAGGTCTTTCTCGAGTGGTAAGCGTGAAGGCGGCGACTTTGTTTGCTCAACTGTCTCGCCCAGAGGCGATTGGGTGTATTGCGTCGGAGAAGACCTCGTGCTTTATTGCTTCTCCACAAATTCGGGAAAATTGGAGAGAACATTAAACGTAAGCACCATTTTAATCAAATTACTTGTTTAAATGGTTATTAATTTTTGCCTTTTATGCCTGCAGATTCATGAAAAAGACGTTATTGGCATTGCCCACCACCCACATCAAAATCTATTGTGTTCGTACAGTGAGGACGGGTTGGTAAGATTGTGGAAACCGTAAATGATTATTTATTTTTTAGTGCTTTAAGTGAAAGGAAATGTGAACGTGAATTTCATACAAATAAATTCATTTTACATTTGTTTCGAGTTTTATTACTTTAGATACTTGTTATTAGGTAAGTTAGAAATGAATACATATAAGTATGTACTTATTAAATGATTTAAACTACATTAATGAATTTCACATCTACCTTAGTATTATGAGAATATGAAATAACGATTAATACTGCTTTTATCTCTATAATATATGCATTATGTGTGTTTATAAAGGAAGATTGACTTTGATGTTTTATTCCAAATTTTGAATGAATATTTTTATGCTATAATTATATGATATATTTATGTTATAATTGTATAATATATTTATGTTATAATTGTATAATCAATGGTAGGTATAATATATTTATGCTATAAATGTATAATATGTTTAATGCAAACTACTGTGTTGCAAAGTTTCTAAAAGAGGTGTCTCTTTTGTTTGTGTACCATTTTTAAGAAATGTATGTTCCGACGTTAATAAGACTTTCAAAAAGTTATGTAACAAAATCAGAACACACATCGGTGAGAAACTTTTTTTACATTCTCCATTGTGGTCTAGGTGATGCAGTTGCAGATTTTCTAGCTCGTAAAGAATTGCACCTTGTAAGTCTCGAACTGGGCCGACTATCATAATATATTTCTTGAACTTCGTCAAGAATTCTGACTCTTTCTTGAGATGGTGAAATCAGATTGACTTCAGGCGAATGAGTGTTGATAAAATTGAGGCTCTATAAAATAAGTAAAATGAAATCATGAATATTAGCTACGATTATTATGCTAAAATAATTAGTTAATGCTAATTTATATAAAAACTAATTTATATAGAAAGTACTTGTATTTGTTATTACAAGGTGTCCTATGACGATTTGGCCACGCAATATCTCGTGAATGCTTTGTAATGTCAAAATTTTGTTTGGGGGTTTCATGGCATACAGGGTGTCCCATTGAGAATTGTAAACTTAATATCCTGAGACCGAAATCAAGATGTCACCCAGTTAACCCATCGTGGGACACCTTGTACATAATTATTGTTTTTTGGAAAGTAATAAGTTAGAAAATGTATAGATTTTTGTATATCATGATTCTTATTATTGTATGTCTGTTACCGTTTTAATTTAAGGTGTCATTTAATGTCTACTAGTGTAAAGCTTTTTTCTAGTTTCCGGGTGGCTTTTTTCTTGAAGAGGTGTAAACGTGAGAATCGGTAGGAAACGTGTCAACCAAATGATACTGTCGTGAATTTTTAAACTAACCACCTAAAGAAAATACTTACGATTTGAGTCCCAATCCTTTGTCTTCGTTCAAAAGATATACTTACCACTAACAAACCTACTGAACAATCTGCAAGCTTGGTGAAGAATTCGTCAAGCTACACTTTTGCGTGTACAATTTTATATTTGCATTATCCATTCCAAGTGCAAAAGATTTTCAGAACTACTTGTGAGGGGTCCAACTAACAACTACATCACTTTACTATTACACAATTTATTTATAAATGTTAATACAATGATGATATTATTAGATACCATCTAACTACAAAACATATTTTTATTATGTGCTTAGGAATATCCTGACCATTGTTTAAAGAAAACGTTCCTTAAAAGCTCGTCAAAATGCATTTGTTTGGAACACATTTTGCAAAGCTTTTTTACATACTATTTGGTAAAAGTGAGTAAATATTTTTATATATAAAATAACTGTTTATGCATAGTACCTTCACAAACATATTTGCTAATTTGCTTGTTATTATTGTAGTAATATTTTGATTAGGAGAAGTACATAAGAATAAATATGAATCTCAGACAATATATCATAAAATGTTTGTTAAAAGTTGAAAACTTTCCTTGAAAATGATCGACGGTCCAGTTTATGGTGCCTTAAATCGTTCTAATGTAGATTTTCAAGATAATAGTAATGCAATTGTGTAAATCTGAGATTTGTAATCTTAACGTCTTTAAGCAAAACAAATTAGAAAGCTAACATTTTATGTACAAAAACGGCAATCACTATGTTACGGTTCTTTTTAAAATAGTTTTTTCAAACACCTTTACTATTAAATATCACAACACCAAGAATATGATGTATTTGAAAAATGATTCTCACTTTAAACAATACAAGATATGTAAAAAATATATATAAACTATTTTATTGTTTCTTTAACATTATTTCCTACAAGTCCATCATTAAATACTTAATACATAAGCGGCAACAAATTTTGTGAAAACTACATGTAATAAAAGTGACAAGTTACCAAAAATGAGAAAAGTGTTGGTGATATTCTATACAAGTCTGTTATGATGTGTTGATTAAAAAGAAAAAAGTAAACTCTGTTTCTGCTGAATGAGTTTTTACATTACCGGAATGGTTCTTTGCTTTAGCCAGAGTTGAGTTTAGCCACATATAGTTTAGCCAAATAAATCCTCATCAGCCGAAGGGATCTTGGTTAAGCACAGTTACTTACATTGAAGGCAGGTCGTTAATTTGATTCGACCTGTAATAGAAGCATTTTAACGGAACTTAGCGAACAGAAACATACTTTACTTTTCCTCAGCACTACATGGTAGTAACGCCTTAAGAACTGTTAATAAAATAACGCATGCAGCTTTTCCATGCATCTCGAATGATTAGTCTTGCCAGTCACCGCTACATATATCTGCCATCCCATGACTTTTATTTAACAACACACATATAGTTTTTAAGAATAAACAATTGTGTCTAGTACAACAACAGATATAATTTGCTAGTGACAACGTTGATATTATTAAAAGTTGTTGTAAAGTTTTTATGCAATAAAATTTTATGGTTCGATAATATTATTTAATGTTCTTTGTTGAGGTTTTCGTCGGAAATGGGTTCTCGAGCTTCTTGGGACGGCAATGAAGTCTACCACAAAATATTAATTAGAATCATTGTGCTGCAATAACTTGTTAAAAATTGCTAACAAAAATTGTTAGTAGGTAAATAATTTTTCAATATGTACGATTTTTCAACATTTACAATTTTTCAACATTTACAATTTTTCAACATTTACAATTGTTTAACATTTACAATTTTTGAACATTTACAATTTTTCAACTGCTTTTTAAGGATTTTCCACCATCAAAATTTGATTTACTAATGCATTAAAGTTTTTGTTAATTATTACTACTGTTTGTTAACTATTGCTTCTTTTTATTAATTATGAAATTATTGAAAAATTATTTTTATATAGTAACTAACAAGGATGGGGAACATGCAAAAATGACTAAAATGTTAATGGCATCTAATTCTTTTACTATCAAACTATTTAAATCAACTGTTCTAAGTTAATGATATCAGTCTTGTAATGTGCTTAGGTATTATTAATCAATTAATAAAAACCAAAATTTAAATTAAATTGTGCGTAGTCAAATTGTTAATCAGTTAATCCAATCGTTATTATGTTACTGTGATTTAACTGCCTTTCACCTTTTCGCTGATGGTATGAGAAATCATAAAAAACACACTTAATAAAAAGTGTATATATAATCTGACGCCTGCAAATGAAATAAAGCAACGTGAGAAGAAAATGGATAAAGGTATCGCTTGGGAAAAAGTATAATTAATATAAACAATAAAGAATGTATCGACAAAATGTATGGATGAATATTACGTCCATTGGAGGTTGGTTATCATTTTCTCAGTAAATTCTTGGATGCTTTCATCATCACTTACCTGCGAGCCGGACATGGATTGGTTATTGCTGTTGCCAGACATTTGACGAAGATAGTCTTTGTCATCGAAGATTTTCTTGTCTCCGCCACCAGGTCTGTGCTTTACGTTGTTTAGAGAGCCCACTTTGCTCGAAGCGTTGAGTTCGATTTTTTTGGTTTCAATCTGTTGAAAACGTAAACAATTACTATTTATATTTATTGTTGTTAAGGATTGGTACATAGGTGCAAAATGATGGTATATATGAATAAGATGGATTTATTAAAATTGTTGGAGAAAATATTAAATAAATTTTGAAAAAAAAATTTTAAAATAAAAAGAAGAATGATGGTACTTTCATGACTAAATTTATTCATAGGGTGATGATGATGATAATGAAAATAAAGATAATCATGACGTAGGCATGCATCACAATTCACATACATGCATATAAGAATTATTATTAACATAACATTAATGATATTTAAAGCAATTGTGCGTTAGAAATTTTTTATTTGGTGTTTTATAACTACATAGCCATGCCAGTTACATCCAAACTACTGAATTATTCAGTGTCATCTTAATCTTACCTTTTTTGTACAAAAATATGTACTTTCAATTTTATATCATACATCTTCAACTTTAATAAAGTGTTTGTATTGTTTGATTTTCATATTTTTCTCTAATATTCCTTTTTATTATAAGAATATGTCCAAGACCAAGTTGTATATAAGCACAGATATCTGTGATATAAGTACGTAGTGCTTTAGACATGGAATATTGAATGACAATTTTGCAAAAAAAAACGGTGTGATCATTACTCCAGTGTTTCTGTGCATTGTTCCTAATTTCTAGTAATCACACCGAACCTACTTACATTTTCATGACTTCTTGGAGTTTGTCTGTCTGATTGATAATCCTCTGACTAAACAAATGTATTTTATAAATTACAAGATATACAACGGCAACACTTAGCAGCTTAACACATTTTCACATGCTTCAAAGTAAAGTTCTTCTTGTAAAAGTATAAATATAATAACGCATACGTAAATGTAAAAATACGTAAATAAGTTTACGTAAGAAACGACAACCTTAACATTACATTAAAGGAAACATCTTCATGCACTTAGTAATATTAATATGTGTTAATATTAATATGTGGTAATAGTAGCGCATATGAATATTAGTATGTAAAATTAAACCACGATGCTTTCCATAAAGCAATAATTTTCATGCTATTTTAATGCTATTTATAATAGCTTTTATTATAAATAGGCCTAATTAAATTAAATACATCAACATGCTTTCTCATCACCAGAACAACATGTTGAAACATTTGGAAGCAATACCTTAACGTCCCCTCCTCCAGCGACATGCTTAATGTTATCCTTCGACCCAACTTTCGACTTGGCCTTATCCTTAAAGTCCAATTTGACCGACTCAATCTTCTTGTCTCCTCCTTTCGGCTTGTGGGTGGCATTATCTAAGGATCCAATCTTTGATTTTGCTTCCCAATGCACTTTTTGCTGGCTGATCTAAAAAATTAGAACAAATTGTCAAACCCCGAAGACATAAAGCACATAAAATTGTTTTATGTGAACTAATTGTGATTACTACGCTCATTTAGGTATATATATTTATTCTCTTAATCAAAAGCTATTTCTGCAACAAAATACTTGTGATTTCTTTGTAAAATTACTTTTTACCATCAAAATTCTTTTATATAAACTATACCTCTACTGCTGTTTATATAGATACGTATTTATGTTACTCTATTAGTGCCTACTTATGTACACAGATATTTAACATTTTATTTGAAATACATACTTCAAAACGAAGCCAATTTAAGTTATTGCTCTAGAAGTAGAGGCTTCTACTTTATACATAACGTTATGTTCTATTGTATATACATTATATATCTGAAATACATTATATACCTGAGGTACATTATATACCTGAGATAAATCCTCCTGTTAAACGGAAATATAATTTTTAATAAATCATTGAAAGTAATATTTTCATGTTAAATAACTCACTTTTTTGTCTCCTCCTCCTGGCATGTACGAGTCATTCTTGGCGGCAATTCGCGAAGATGTGTTTCCAAAATCAATCTTCTTGTTCTCGATTTTCACGTTTCCACCTCCAGGCTTATAGCTGGCGTTTTGCAAAGATCCAATTTTCGATTTGACTACCTTCAGATTTGGCGAAGGTGCGGATCCTACTTGAATTTTGTTCATTGGGACTTCTGCAAATAAACAGGACGACATGAATTTAGAAAAAATCAAAATATCTCGAGGAACCCAACTCATTTTTAAAACTTGCTGTGCATGTCCAGACTTGTTGACGAACAAAAGCGGATTTGGAGCACAATAATTGGAATTTTGGTAAAATCAGGGTCCTAGGACTCGCTGATCATTCTTCCCCTTATATTTTGGAATTTTTATATCAAGAACTAAAAGATTAGAGATAGAAGTAATAAAATTTGGAAAATTGACAAATGATTGTCAAAAAGTATTACAAACATAAACACGCTGTACATTTCTTCTTTAGTTGTATTTTTAATTACAAAATGAGGAAAAATCCCGGAAACCTTAAATAACCCCTTATTTTTCACCTTTGCTCTCTGGGTTGATCACAATTCTCTTATTGGTAGAAAGTTATTTACCAAAAAGGTCTCTTCGAGAAGGTGGTTATCGACTCTCTGGAAAAGGTGTTCCGCAAGGAAGTCCCTCAAGCCCCACGTTATTTCATTTTTACATATCTTCCTTGTGGGACTTGCAAATTCAGGGAGATTTAGTTGCATACGCAGATGATTTGGCCTTAATTGTCGTTAATCGTGATTTGGAAACACTTTTATCTTCGGCTCAAGACAATCTTATTCAGATATCCAAACACTTAAATGACCTCGGTTTATCTGTTTCTTTTGATAAGACCAAATATATATTATTCTCTAGAAAACGGAGACTTCCTCCTGTGAGGGACATAGTGCTTGATGACCACATCATCGAACGAGTATCGGAATACAAATATCTTGGTTTTATTATCGATCAGAAGCTAAAATTTGATCGACACATCACTAATCAGGAAGGGAAGGCATTTAGAAATCTAAATATAATTAAGGCTCTGAGTGGTGTCTCCTGGGGGGCATCCTTCTGTTCTGATCAACCTTTATAAATCTATTGTTCGTTCCCATTTGGAATATGGTGCCTCTATAATTTCAGGTGATCTAACCTATCCATGGATTCGCTTTGATAAAGTAAAATCACAAGCAGCAAAATCATGTCTAGGTCTCATGAATCTTAACCTAACCATTTGTCCTTTGTAGAGGCAGGACTTGCTCCTATAAAACTCAGAGTTATTTTTCTTGCTGGAAATATGATCAACAAGCAAATGCAAAA
This sequence comes from Quadriops clusia, assembly GCA_033557875.1. Taxonomy (NCBI): domain Eukaryota; kingdom Metazoa; phylum Arthropoda; class Insecta; order Coleoptera; family Hydrophilidae; genus Quadriops; species Quadriops clusia. The sequence goes on from JAWQRP010005295.1 coordinate 8,854, forward strand.
TCCCGACGCGATTTACCACAAGTTGGCAAATTGCACTGAGCGAATTACGGCTGGTACTTTTGGTTTAAAAACAGACTCCCTCTGTTTATGGTTTCCTTCGTCTCCAATCAACGGAGATTTGGCATTATATCCAGTCCTAGACCTAGCTGTTTCAGAATCCCCGTTCAACCTCAAATCATGAAACCAAAGATGCACTTAGATATCTTTTCAAGTGTTCATAAATCTCGAATTTCTTCTGCATTTAATGGAACAGTGGCTGACAATTGGAGTAATTTTGTGCCTTTTTTACTGATGGGTCTGTTCATGCAGGGAGGGGTAGAACTGCATTTGGTATATGCTCTTCTCCGTTGGGTATTTCTGCCAAGGGCAGACTTCCTGATGGGGCCTCCATTTTCCTGGCGGAGTCCTATGCTATTCTCACAGCTGCTCAAACGTCTGCTAGGTTTAATCTATCGAAAACACTGATATGTTCGGACTCCAAGAGTGCTCTTCAAGCTATTCTTAAACCATCATTTGGAGTTAAATGCCATACTGTGATTAATGAAATTAAACACACAGTTTTTAATTGCAATTTACAGGGCTGTGACATCCAGTTCCTTTGGGTCCCCTCCCATTCGAATAAAGGGGGTAATGAAAAGGCAGATGATTTAGCTAGGAGTGCTTTAGACCTAGATGCTTTGAGTATTGATGGGTTAGAAGCCTCGGAATTTAAAACATTTCTCCATTCAGATCTTCTGTCTTCTTGGCAGGCTAGCTTCAATCATATTTCTACTACCAAAGGTAGAGAGTATCGTTTCTTTAACCCAAATATCTCCCTTCTGCCCTGGTTTGCTGGGCTCACTAACTCTAATAGAGACTTCATTGATACGTGCTAGATTGCGCTCTGGCCGTGTTCTCTCTCCCTCACATAAATACAAAATAGAGATCACTGACTCTCCACATTGTCCTTGTGGTGAGGTTGGTGATATTCAGCGCCTTTTTTTTGGTTGTCTACATAATCGTAATGCTACTGATAGACTTTTCCTGGAACTCCTAAATGCTAAATATCAACTACCAATTTCTATCTATACTTTATTAAGTATCCCACCTATTAACTCGGCAAGACTCTTGTTCAACTTTATTAAAAGCTCCAAAATAAAACTATAGCATAGGCTATACACTATTACTACACTAAATAAAATTAAGAAGAAGAAGATATCTTTTTTTGATATTTGAGAAGATTTGACAAGTATCATTTTACTCTGCATAAGATTTAATTATCCATCAAACAGTGTTCAAGTTAACAGCAATTTAATTGTGAACCGAAGTTTAAATTTAAAATTCAACATACAAAATGCATCAAACTTAACCACTAAAGTACCAAAAACTTATAAAACACAGCTATTAGAGCCACAAACGTCTAATAAGAATTATTATTTATCACAACGATATTTTGCTATCCCTCAAGTAAATTATATTCAGCACCATCAGACACTAAGCAATCAATAATATTACCACATATATGTGATATTGCTAAAACATGTCCTCTAGTAGAGATGAGGAAATAGATTCTGACAAACTAACTAAGGAAACAGAAGAATGTAACCAGAATCATTGGAAAAAAATTAAACATATTTGTACACGTATATGGAGTTGATATCTATAAACAGATGATAGACAATTTAAGAGACATTGTTGACAAACAGCACTATAGTGCAAAAACACTTACAGGCAATAGCATTAAAATTAACAATTGACACTGCTGAAACTTAGGAGCTCAAAGAAAAAGGCCAGAAAATCAAAAATATTTTAATTGCCAAGAACAGAAGAATTAATGAGCTTCTGAATCTATTTTTCGTAGACTTGGAACCCGTTAACAACTATAAAATAAATATGGAGTGGTCTCCACTCGACTTTCTCGCATATTTCTAAGTTGCACTAGACAAGATAAGACAGATTCACATTAGGATTCAGAGCGATTTTTGAATAATTTTGTTATTATACACAC
>JAWQRP010005296.1:0-10840 GCA_033557875.1 Quadriops clusia
ATCTAGATTGTTTTTCTTACAAGTATTTTTGTGTTGTTTCATTCTATTTTCTAAATATTGCTTTGTTTCACCTACATAGGTGCCTTCACATTGTAAACATTTAACTTTGTATATTAAATTAGATAGTTTGTTTTTGTTATTTTTATCTTTTATTTGTGTGAAAAATTTTTTTGTTGTGTTTTGATTAATACCACAGAGTTAATACTAACAACTTTAATATTGTATTTCTTAATTTTTTGTTTAATATTGTTGGTAAGAGATTTAATGTATGGTAAGGTAACATAGGCGTTTCGGTTAATATTATCAGTTATAATTGTTTTTTTAGTTCTATGTGGTTTGTATATTTTATCAATTTTGGTTTTAACTGCATTTTCTACTAGTGATTTGGGATAATTGTTTGTGTATAATGCTTTTTTTACTTTTTTAATAGTTTCATGTCTAAATTCAGGACTGGTAAGAGATATGGCTCTATCTACTAGTGTGTTAATTGTATTATGTTTATATTTATTATCAGTTTCCGCAAAAAAATTCATATATCGTCCTGACCAAACTTTTTTAGTATACCATTTTGTTTGAATTATTCCGTTAGTTTTATATAAAGTTAAGTCAAGGAAATTTCTAATATTATTAGTAGATTTCTCTAGTGTAAATTTTAATCTGGGATGATATTCATTAAAATTGTTTAAGATGAATTCAATATCAGTTTTCTTAGCGCTTAATATGATATCAAAGAGTAAGATATCATATAATTTTCATAAATATTGTTTATAAATTCATTAGCTCTTCTTTGAATGGGTTGGGTTTCATCCTTATTTAGTTTTTTATATGTTGTTTCATCATTAAGCATGTTGTTCATTTTCTCTTCATATGTTTCTTTGTTAAGGATCACAGTTTTATTACTTTTGTCTGCTCCCATTATTTGTAAATTAGGATGGTCTCTAATAAATTTGTTGGTTTGTGTAATTCCTTCTTTAATATTCATGCTAAATTTTTTTTGTGGAATTAAAGTTCCTGTTATTTTTGTTTTTATTCATATGTATGATTATTGAGTTGACAACCTTTCTTCTAATTTCATTTCCTATGTCTATATTCTTTATATTGTTGTTTATGCTATGTTCTATATTTCATATTAATTATATTATATCCATAATTGGTATTTCATTGTTATCATAGTAATGTAAGTTATGTTTTGGTCCCAAGGCTAATATTCTCTTGACTTCTTGTGGTATTGGGATGTCTGTTAAATTGATTATGAAATAATCAATATTATTGTTTTTGTCAATTTCTGCAAAAATTTCTTTTTGCTTATTTCTCAGTTTTTAAAATTTTTTTATCTGTATGTTTTTAATGTTAACGAAGATTTTTTCATATTTTTGTTTTTGTGTTTTGAAAAATTCTCTGTAGGTTTCTACATTTATATTGTTGGTAATTTCTTTTTCTATAATTTCTCTGTTTTTTCTTGTAAAATTCTGATTGCTGTTATTAAACTTATAAAAAAAAATTTATCATAAATAAAACATATGCACCTTTAAAAATAAAACCACTTTTAAAATGATCCTCTTTATTTACAACTAGTAAAAACATAATAAGTGCAAATCTAAAAATACCTGGATGAACAAAAAAAAATCACTGGAGTCATCTGAGTAACAAACTAACATCATCTGAGTAATAAACTAAGAAACAAACATATACTCATCGTAAATAAAATCATTACTAAAGTTACACTGTAGTTAAAGATAAAGTTACATGGAACAAAGTTCGATCGTTTGCACTTTGCTGAATTATGCAGAATGGGCATTAGTTAGGTTATTCCGTAAATTAATTGTAAAGTAATACTTGTGTAGGTATACTGAATGAATGTCGATAATTCTCGGTTAAGCAGATTAACTGTTATTGAAGCACTCGGATATTGTTTGAATTATTATTTTACAATAGAATTATTATTTTACAATAAAATTCATATTTTACAATAGAATTATTATTTGCTATTTTTACTGTGAGGGAATATTCTTGTTTTTCAAAAGGTATATCTTTGTCATTTTATTTTGTAATTTGTCCAGATTCAAATGGAACGAAAACTAATGAAAAGTATAGGAAACTCGAAAGTTAAATGCAAAATTATACATACTAGAGTAGTAAATAGGTACATAAAAACTTAAAGGTATTCATAAACTAAAGTGCAAAATATACAAGTTTAATCGCGTCCTGAATGTACCGTTCTTTGTCATTTTAGTACTTAATTTATTGGAAAAGATTTATTCGGATATTTATAAAATAGAAAGAAAATAACTGGCATGCGAGGCACATACATAATAACATAATATGTAGTAATAAATATAATATAAACGTACTAAACCAATAAATGACTTTAAAATTATTTTTCCGCTTTAAATAGTAACAGACAACGTAACTAATCCAGCTATTACAGATTAATCATTTAATTAAAACATAGTTAATAGCTGAAAAATAGTTAATAGCTGAAGAATAATTAATAGATTAAGAATAATTAATAGATTAAGAATAATTAATAGTTTACAAATAATCAATATTTTATAAATAATCAAAAGTTTACAAATAATTAAAAGTTTACAAATAATTAATAGTTTAAGATTAATCTATATTTTACGAATAATCCATAGTTTAAGAATAATTAATATTTTACGAATAACCAATAGTTAAAGATTAATTAATAAATAGGTTAACAAAAATAAACAATTTTCAAGAGAATTAAACAAATTTGGAACAAACGTACTGGGAAAATATCTTTGGAGCATAATCCAAATAAGAGGTATAATCCAAATATGAGGCATAAAGCAAATATGAGGCTTAAACCAAATATGAGGCATAAACCAAATATGAGACATAAACCAAACATGAAGCATAAACCAAATATGAGGCATAAACCAAACATGAAGCATAAACCAAATATAAGGCATAATCCAAATACAATGCATAATAGAAATAGAAATTATGCAGGTCAAAAGCAGATTTCTAACGGAATCGCTTTTCGTCAAGTAATAAGAATCGCAGCTCGATAAAACGGGTCTCGTCTCTCTTTTGAAATACTTACAACTTACTTCTTTTATATAATACATTTATACAAAAAATACAATAATAAAATTAGATCTCTCGTTTGTCGCATCTCATCGTTAGTTCAGAGATGGCGTTACGTTGTCGCACCAGTTAACGTCAATGTTTGGCCACTTCGTCTGAAGACAGGTTAGCATTGGATTCGACTCGCACATCGACTTTATGTCCGACTGCTCTAGGAGGATTGCCGATCCTATGTGGTATCGCACCTTTAAAAATTTATTTTATAAATATTATTTAATAAATAAATATATTATTATTTAATAAATAAGTATATTATTATTTAATAAATAAGTATATTATTATTTATTTAAATATTGATGATATTATTTAATAATATTAAAATTTATAGTACCTGGCCACTGGGATTGCTTTGTGCTAAGCCATTGTAGTGGATAAGGGTGAACATGTCGGGGGTTGAAGATTCTTCTTTCGGAAAGAATTCATCCATAAAAGCGTTTAGTAAAATGATACCTAAATTCTCCGAGTCTAGTTTTTTCTTCATTATGTCCACACTGAAGTCATATAAAAGTTCGAATTAGAAAAACATTTGTTCGTATACAGGATGTCGGGAGACCGAATTTAGGACATCTTTTTATACAAAAAAAAAATAGTTTTTAATCAAAATTTCAATTTTTTCCTGACTACTTGTATTTATATAAAAATACTATTTCTACTTTTGGGTATTTAGGTCTATGATTTAAATATGTATAGTTTGCTCAACGTTTCGTTTTTATTTGAAAACTTCTTCGGAGATGAAAATTTTTTTGTTTAATACTCTATCAACTAAATATAATATTAATCTTATTTTATAAATAAATAAATATATATATACATATCATTCTGGCCAAATATTTTTGGTTAATCAAGAAGCGTATATTTTAGTTTTTTGTTTTTTTTAAATTAACGTCATGAATACAAAATGTATTTTATTGTCTTTTGATTTTTCTAAAGTTAATTTTAATATTTAATGGTAGTTATTAACTGTTTGGGGATACCATAGGAAGACCAAATTTTTGCTAAACGTCAACATTAAATAAATATAAGTAGAAATATTAAATATCTAATATAGTGAATTTGTATTCCTTCATTTATTGTAATCTAAACACGTGAAGAAATTTTTTAATGATAGAGAAATTGATGGCAATCTAACTATACAAATTTAATTCATACACCGACATACCTAAAAGGGAAAAGAATGTTTTTATAAAAAATAATATTTTATGTTTTTATAAAAAATAATATTTTATATGCTTTTATAAAAAATAATATTTTATACGTTTTTATAAAAATATTATTTTAAAAATTTTATTTTCACCAAAAAATAGTTACTCACTATTCTTCCTCGCTGACGAGATCTAAAGCTTGCAGCACTTCCTGCAAGCTGCTGCTACTAATGAAGTTGTTTCCGTCTCGGTCAAAGCTCTTAAAGACCCGTCTTGCTTGCTCGCTCTTTGTTTCGGGGCTAACGAGTTTCTTCTCATCGCTAAAAAGAACGGTGAGATGCGTTTCCGAGCCGAGCACCCAAACGGGGTGCACAGGGTTTTTGTAGAACGAGCCGACAGTTAGGTATCTCAAATGTTCCATTAACGTTATAAAACCTATTTCGCTTTGTTTGTTCAGTCCTTTCAGTTCTGAAAGAATTTACCAATTAGGAAATAAGTTGCTTTAAGTAACTTGAAAATAGTATATATATTAAATAGTATTACAATACTCACTAAGGCCCCCTACATCTTGTTCATTGTCCCAAACATACGTCACTGCCCTTCCAGTAATCATTAAGTTTATAAGGCTCTGGCTTCCGTATCCGAAATTTTCGTCTATAAGCGGTTCAGTCGTATCACATTCACACATTACTTGCTCTAATCCCTGAAATTTTTTTTACAAGTCTTAAATACTAGAATATATAAAACGTACACAAATCTAGATGACTTACATAATTTACTAAAAGATTAGATAATTTAATTAATCTATGAAATATATAATATTATTGAGAAAATCAACATTAAAACTATTAGAATTGTTATAATAATAATAATAATAAATTATTATTCCGTACCTTTGAAGCTATCACAGAATATAAAAACAGCAGTATTCCATACTGTGCTTTCAGATCATTGATGTGGTCCATGTAATACTTTTCCACCTCGGTAATGTTCGGCAAGATCAATATCCTCATTTGCTCGTGCGCCGAGACGGGATCTACTAAATTCGAAGAGGTCGGGGCGTCCACAATGCTGCTCTCGGCGTTCGTCACATCGCCATTTAGCGTAGACGGGACTTTAGGCACCGAGTCTTTGTTCATACTTGCGATACAATACTTCTCGACGTTGCATTGTTGCAAAACTGTGCAGACAGCTTGGACTAACGATTTATTTTGGATTTCCTCCGTTACCTGAAATAACAGTATTTTATACGTTATCGTTTCATTATTACTTCATTAATCGTTTTATTATTACTCCATTAATCGTTTTATTATTACTCCATTAATCGTTTTATTATTACTCCATTAATCGTTTTATTATTATTTCATTAATCGTTTTATTATTACTCCATTAATCGTTTTATTATTACTTCATTAATCGTTTTATTATTATTATTATTATTGATATTCTTGTACAGAGTGTATTTATTACTCACAACGTCCCGAAAAGAAAATCCGTCATACTCTGTCAACAGGCTTTTCAATATGAAAGCTTGAATAGGTGCGATGATCGAACAAGGACCCCCTTCCATCTGCTCCAAGGAACTCTTCTCCGTGGCGCTGAAATAGAAGCCTACAACAAAATTAAACGATACACTTACCGACTCGATTAACCTACATTTCAATAAGATTAATTATAGATCTTTTAGCATTAAAGAGTAGTCATAAATATGCAGAAAATAACAGTTTTGTGGTTTTGTAAGATAATTTAAGGGCCCTAAGGACGACCCAATAACATGCATTCATTTACAATGAATTCATATGTGTGACGATAACCCTACCTTGGGACCACCTTTTGAAAATCTCTGGCTTAACGTGGGTGCCCCACAAAAGCGTCTTGATCCCCAGGAGCTCCTGCTCGACGGCAGACGGCAAATTCTCGGCCATAATAAAGATGCGAATTGCACAATTCTAGCAGTATTTATGTACTAACAGCTTTTGGAGGTTAAGTTTTTTGACGTTTGAAGAATGAAATGGGGACACCAGCGCCGGTAACAGCGGCGGCGGCTGCGCTAAATTCCCCAGAATTTGCGCGCGCGCTTTTGAATTACTTCCCTTGTCTACTTAGGTTTTTACAAACATTATTCCCATCAATTAATTTTAATTCTTATTGTACTTATTTTATTATCACAACCATGTATAACAAGTTCACTTGTTGATCTGGTTTACCAGCTTCTGATTTACTATAAATATAAATAAAGATATTACAATTAATTAGGTAATTAGTTTATTAAATAGCAAACATTTGTACATATTAACTAATTACGATATTATACAGGGATTATTGGGAGTTTTTCTGTATTCCTTTGCATAATGCTAATTCATTAACCAGGCTTTGTTTTTCAAATTTTCTTTTCACTTTTTTCTGGCAAGAGCGCCGTAAAGTGGGTTGCCTAAGCGACAGCCAATACTGAATATTAATCCTATTCTACAAACAAAAAGCACTTATAAATTACAAATAACTAAAAATTAAAAATAACAAAATGTGGATTTTGTACAATTAATTATTGGGGCATCTGTCTTGCTCGCTTCGCTCGCAAGCGCTCGCGCCTTCGGCGCTCGCTTTTAATACAGTCAACTGGAGTGAGTTAATTAAAGAAACTGTTTATTACAAAACTATTTTAAATTTAAATTATTTTAATTTAAAATTGTTTTAAATTAAAATTATTTTCAATTTAAAATACTTTAAAGTAAAATTATACTAAATTAAAATTGTTTCAAATATTTATTATTATGCGAAAAGAAGACACTAATAAATTCCTCACAAATTCGAAAAACTAAAAATTAAAAACATCAAAATGTGTATTTTCTACAATTAATTATAGGAACGCCTGTCTTACTCGCTTCGCTCACAAGCGCTCGCGCCTTCGGCGCTCGCTTTTACTAATCTCAACTGGAGTGAGTTAATTAAAGAAACTGTTTATTACAAAATTATTATAAATTTGAATTATTTTAATTTAAAATTATTTTAAATTTGAATTATTTTAATCTAAAATTGTTTTAAATTAAAATTATTTTTAATTTAAAATATTTTAAAGTAAAATTATACTAAATTGAAATTGTTTCAAATATTTATTATTATGCGAAAAGAAGACACTAATAAACTCCTCACAAATTCGAAAAACTAAAAATTAAAAACAACAAACTTTGTATTTTCTACAATTAATTATAGGAACGTCTGTCTTGCTCGCTTCGCTCGTAAGTGCTCGCGCCTTCGGCGCTCGCTTTTAATACACTCAACTGGAGTGAGTTAATTAAAGAAACTGTTTATTACAAAATTATTTTAAATTTGAATTATTTTAATCTAAAATTGTTTTAAATTAAAATTCTTTTCAATTTAAAATACTTTAAAGTAAAATTATACTAAATTAAAATTGTTTCAGATATTTATTATTATGCGAAAAGAAGACACTAATAAATTCCTCACAAATTCGAAAAACTAAAAATTAAAAACAACAAAATGTGTATTTTCTACATTTAATTGTAGGAACGTCTGTCTTGCTCGCTTCGCTCGCAAGCGCTCGCGCCTTCGGCGCTCGCTTTTAATACACTCAACTGGAGTGAGTTAATTAAAGAAACTGTTTATTACAAAATTATTTTAAATTAGAATTATTTTTAATTTAAATTATTTAAAATTTGAATTATTTTTAATTTAAATTATTTTAAATTAAAATTGTTTTAAGTTAAAATTATTTTAAATTAAAATTGTTTTAAGTTAAACTTATTTTAATTAAAATTAAATATTGAAGTAAATTGCGAAACGTGGATTAAATTATTAAATAAATGAAAAGATAGTTTTCACGTAAGGTCTAAAATTCTCAAGAATGAAATGAATATAAATGCACAGATATTTATCTATGATAAAAATAAAGTTGAACAGGTCATGAAATAAAATGAATAAAAAATACTGTTCAGAATGTTTGCATCAAACGTTTAAAAATGTAAAACGTTAACAAGTGTACCATATATTGCATTAGTTTTTTTTATAAATTAATTTTTCTAATTATCTGCAATTAAATTAATCGCATTTATTATTACCCCATTGTGTTCACACTTTAATGCCAATAGCGCGTTGAATTGAATTGAATGCGCAACGATAATACCAAATATATCTACCACATAATCTCTATCTCTTATTTGTGCTACTGTAGTCAAATCCTCACCGTATAAACTTCTTTTATATATTTCACAAGAAAAATATATTTGGATCTCAGTCATTACAACCATGATCAGCAATTATTTATTACCACTCATCGTTGTTTCTTCAGCATTATTCTTCTATTTAAAAATACGCAAGATCCACAAGCATTTTTCCAAAATGGACATAAAAACTCGGCGTTCCTCATCTATCCTCGGGGACATTGCTGAAGGAATCTTCCGGAAAAAAACATCTTGCTCTAACGGTGCAAGACATTTACCAATCTTTTCCAAAAGCAAGACTCATTGGAATGTTTGCTTTTACCACCCCTGTCCTATTAATCAAAGATCCAGAGTTGATAAAGCAGATAACAGTCAAAGACTTCGAGCACTTCTTGGACCACCAACCGATTTTACCAGAGAATGTGGACCCAATTTGGCCTAAGAACTTATTCGCGCTGAGAGGTACATTAGGTTTAATCTTTCTGGTAACATTACATTTAATCTTCCTGGTAACATTACATTTAGTTTAATTCCATATTATGATAAGCAATTCTTTTGATGAATTAATGGTGAACGTCCTATAGGGAAAAAATGGAAACACATGAGGGCACTCCTCACGCCTGCCTTTACGAGCAACAAGATAAAGATGCTGTTTAGATTGATCGAAGGAACCACAGAGTCTTGCCTGATGAACTTCTTGGAAAGACTTCCACACGAAGAAAACTTAATGGAAATGAAAGAAATCTTCTCAAGATATACGAACGATGTCATTGCCAATTGCATCTTTGGGATCCATTGCGATTCCCTGGCTGACGGAGAGAACGATTTTTACACCATGGGGAAAGACCTAACATCTTTTGGTAATATTTCCAAACGTTTAACATACCTCGCTTACTTCACAGTTCCTAAGTTGGCAAACGCCTTGGGACTTCGAATATTTTCCCCTAAAGTAATTAATTTCTTTTGTGAGATCGTAAGATCGAATCTCCAAGAAAGAGAGGGCAAGTCGATCAAAAGACAGGATATGATCGATCTTTTAGTGGAAGCAAGAAAAGAGACGCTTAAGTTTGATAGAATATGTAACTTTGATACCAATGGTTGTGGCATTAATACCAATGGTTGTGACATTAATACCAATGAATGTGGCATGAATATCAATGACAAATTTGGTAAAGATATGGCCCCCATATCAGATGAAGACATAGCCGCTCAAACCATCATATTCTTCTTCGCAGGCTTTGACACGGTGTCCACGTGCATGACATTCATGGCATACGAATTAGTCATCAATCAAGACATCCAAAAACGACTCCAAAAGGAAGTGGACGAAACAATGAAGAAGTCTAACGGTAAATTAACATACGACCACTTGCTCGAGATGAAATACTTAGAAATGGTAATATTGGAAACCCTCAGAAAGTGGCCACCTTTCGGCACAACAGATAGGATTTGTACCAAATCGTATACGATCCAACCAATGGATCCCAAAACTGAGAAACCTGTTACTCTCCTAGAAAACGATTCAATATGTTTTCCAATTCTTGCCCTTCACAGAGACACAAAATACTTTCCAAATCCAGATGTCTTCAACCCAGACAGATTCAACCAAGCGAATAAAGGAAAAATTGCACCTTGCTCATTTATCCCATTTGGAAGTGGACCAAGAACTTGCATTGGCTCTAGATTTGCGATACTCGAAGTTAAAGTCCTATTCTTCCATTTGCTATCAAAATTCGATTTGATTCTGAATAGCAAAACCGTCACTCCTGCAGAAATTGATCCAAGTTCGTTCAACTTACAGATTAAGGGAGGGTTATGGTTGAATTTGCGCCGTAGAATTCAAGTTTGAAATAGAAAATAATGTCATTAATTATCACTTATAAAAGCGCATTATCACTTATTAAAGCACATTTATTTGTGTTCTTCGAAATGGATTTTTCCATAGGTAGGCAACTGTCAACACACCTACTGTATGCAAAAACATAAAAAGCCACATTGATTGTTCTCAAAAATTTAAAAAAAATAATATAAAATAGTACAAAATATAAAAGTTAACGAAAAGGTTCACTACTCGTCTAATCATATACCAATGTACTACATGCAAGTAAATACGTACGTCCGTTGGTAATTTTCCCATTTTAAGGAATGCGATTTCTATGGTGATTGTGTGCAGATGGTTGCGTATGTACGTACGTACGTTAACATATAACCACAGACAACCACAGACGCGGAACTAGATAGGGCCAAATTCTGACAAGATAACAGATGGCGCAGTAAGTTCAAAATATCATTAATTCAAATATTATATTACGTTAGCCAAAAGATGTCGCTAATCAGTCACATTAGGATTGCGGCTTCGCTATGCAATGTGCGGCGCCTTATTTGAAAACAGTTGTTCTAATTTAT